>BQKN01059644.1:1566-34724 GCA_022839385.1 Asparagus kiusianus
TGTCAGATCGGAGATCTCAAGTCGGAGGTAGCATGCTACATCATAGATGCGGACACGTCTTACAATCTTTTGCTAGGACGACCGTGGATACATGCAAACCGCATAGTCCCATCCACCTTGCACCAAGTTATGAAGTACGCCAATGACGAGGGCGAAGTTCGAACCCTAATCGCAGAAAAATACCCCTTCCGAGGAGTAGAGAACTTCCACACCGACTCCGTCTTCTATTTAGAATCCCAAGAGAAAGAGGATGTAGATAGCGGTAATGAAGCTGACATTGAGCCAGATCCTGAGGAAGATTGTCCTTGGGAATTAAACTTTGATGTAATGGGTCAGGGTGAGAGCAATAATGATGTACCGAGTGAGGGCGAGTGGTGCATTAATGAAGATTTCATTTTAGCGTACTTGTCTGATGTTCCCTCTAAAAACAAACAAATAGAAAATGATACAGGTACCAACCCATGGCACGTACTGTGCGCACAGGCATCACTCACATTGCCAATCGGATCATCTTTCGTTTCAGATGAAGAAATAGAAGATGCACAGAAGGCTTTCTTCAAAGTCCCATCCAAAAGGAAAGGGCGGAAGCCGATCTGTTTCGGAAAAGTCAAACCGATACAACTCAAACGAGGAAGTTCGGAGGAAGACGATGGAGTTCCTCAATTCCATTATCATGAACCTAACTCTCTCCGGTTAATGAAACAAATGGGGTATGACTTTGATGAAAAGCAAGGTCTAAACTTCGGGAAAGGAAGGCGAACACCAATCCGAATGTCCCTAACCCCCGAAGGGAAACCCCCAGATTACTACCAAAAGACTAGAAGAGGTTTAGGATTTGTCACGCCTCCCGCTGTTTCGGAAAATGAAATAAGTAACTATCTGCATCAGGACCACTCATCCCGAACATCTGCATACGAGTCCGATGTCAGTATCGGATCTCTTTTTAGAAATCTGACCGTGAATATGGTTTCAGTTGGCCATCCAGATGAAGATGCAGGGAATGATGAAGGGTTAATGGAATCGACCAATGACCCTTGGATCAAACGTCTTAACATCTTATGGGATATGCGATTCGAACAACGTGAACCACCCACTAAAGATAAAGTGGTCCAGGTTAACATGGGAGATGAACATGATCCTAAGCCTATTTTCATAGCCGAAGCTTTATCATCGTCCGAGAAAGAAGATCTTATCCGAGAATATATAGATGTCTTTGCTTGGAATTATGAAGACATGCCCGGGCTTGACCCAAAAGTGGCCACACATCGTCTCAATATCGATCCGGATGCAAAACCCGTTAAACAACAACAACGTAGGTTTCGTCCAGAGATCATGGAGTCAATCGAGTCGGCGAATGTTTGTGATAACTTCAGAATCCAGAGCGTTGCATCTACGGCATATTACCCGCCGGCGAATGGTCTTGCAGAAGCCTTCAACAAAACCATTGTGAAGCTTCTCAAGAAATTCGTTTCCAAGAGCCGACGCGATTGGGATGAAAGACTCGGCGAATGTTTGTGGGCTTACCGCACAACGGTAAGGACCCCTACAAGAGCTACACCATTCTCGCTGGTATATGGCTGTGAAGCCGTATTACCACTAGAGATTCAGATTCCTTCTCTGAGAGTCGCTATCACGACGGGGCTAACAGAAGAAGAAAAGCATCAACGGCGCCTGCAAGAACTTGAAACCCTAGACGACAAGCGACTTCAAGCTAAGCAGCAGATCGAACTATATCAAGCTCGGATTTCCAAAGCCTATAATAAAAAGGTTAAGGAACGAACTTTCAAGAAAGGCGATTTGGTCTTGGCCAACAGACGACCCATGGTGATGACACACAAAACCAAAGGGAAGTTCAATCCTAAATGGGAAGGGCCCTTCGTAATAGACTCAGTTTATTCGAACGGAGCATATCGTCTTATCAATCAACAAGGAGACAGGCTCATGATGCCAATCAATGGGAAATTCCTAAAGAGATATTTCCCGTGAATCATGTAGCCCCCTAATCCCCAGTTAGATCAGGCTGGGGGTTGCCTATTTATAGGGTAACTCTATTTTGTATCTCGTCAAGTTAACACCACACCTCTGACGATTAAAATTTTCTAGAATTGTTTTATAAATGATAATAAAGAGAATTTCGTTTTCATATTGAGTTGACACTACGTTTTTCATTGTCTTGAATCATGCTTCAACAAAAGAGATAATGAAAACCAAAATGATATCATTTCCATTCAATATTGTTAATCTGAATACAAAAGTGAAAACAATTGAAAGGAAAATGATACAAATTTATCCCTCCACCAAAAATAGCGCAAACCCTAAACATCGGGGCTCATCAATCTGAAAGACTTGAGTTTAGATTTCAGCGCTGATATATTTTCCTGGCGAGCCTTTCTGATATCTTCAGTTATCTTGCTCTTGAGTTCCTCTTCACTAGGCGTTGCTTCTGCAAGTTCTCGCCGAAGTTTATCGGCAGCGACAATCTCGTCGCAATAGCATTTGAAGAGTCCATCACAATAACCAGCAAATCCTCTTAAAATCTCCACCCCATCAGCTAGCTGAGCGTTTATCTGAGGGACTTCAACACCAGCTCGAGCAAGCTCTGCTGCAGTATCCCGGAGACTCACAGCAAGGCTGCCCATGTCTCTCTGTACTTGGGCATGTTCATCACGCAGATGAGCGAGACGAGGTTCTGTTTCGGATAAACCCTTCTGAAGAACCTCTTGCTGTTGCGCCTTCAAGGCCTTGGCCTCAGAAAAAGCCCGATCCACTTCTGGGCCTATGTCGTCACGTTGCAGCATGGAGAGGAACTCCAGCTCATATTCCAAGATGATGAGGCTCTCACGACAGTTCTCGGTCCATATTTTATCACCCTGATGCTTGATTTTAGCCAAGCATTCCAGCAAATGAGGTTCAAAAACCTTGTAACTTACGTCCCCGAGACTGACAACGTCAATGGTCCTTTGCATCCAGTGTTCCAATTGTTCGATGAGCTCCCTCAGTGTCTCAGAGCTTGGGGGTGGGGCGGTCGGATAAACGAAACAGTTCGCATAGTCAGTGCGAGTAGAGGTATGCGGGGCTTCAGATAAGAATGTCCTGACCATTTCTGACGTGGAGCCTAAGATATCCTCTTCCTGCTCACCGATGGTTGCTTCAAGACTTGGGGGAGCGGTGGGAAGCGTAATACCCTCTCTATTTTCAGGAGATGCAGCATGCGCTGATCGTATCGCATCTCCCATCAGCTTGGTCTTTTTTGAGTTTTTGGCTACGACAGGCAGCCGCTTACGCATTCTCCTGTCATACTCGGCCTGCTCAGCAGCAGAAAGAGCCTTCTTACCCGATCTCAGAAGACGAGGTTCAGAAGCAGGCACTTTTGGAATTGGCTTTTCTTCGGGAGAGTCAGCAATCGGTGTTTCCTCTTCGATTTCCATAGGAGTTTCTTCCTTAGGAGGCTCGATGGCAGATAAATTTTTAGGAGCTTCGACAGCACCAGATGCTTCTTGTTCGCAGGATAGATATTCTTCTACCCCCGGCAAACGAGTGCTGGAAGAACGACTCCTCGAACGATACAATTCCCGAATCTCATTTATGCAGGAGGTATGAATATCATACCCCGTGACTTGGGAAACTTCTTCATACCAGCTGCAGAAATCAGCAATAGTAGAGCAGCCAGGCGGCGAATTGGGTAAAGTGAATTGCGCATGGGTTCCCCCGGCGGAAAAGAAGTACCATGCGCGAGCTCCTTCATACAAATTCCCAACATGAGCCAATGCCGGGTTAGGATTGCCAACGTAAAGCTGGTCATACCCAAATTGCCTAGCGAACCGAGAAGGCATGTAAGGCTCAATAAAGCACTTCTCCCGCGAGCGGTAGACCAGGTAGCCTAACCTGATCATAAGAAGCCAGTTGAATGTGCCTTCTTCCAAAGAGGACGAACCCTCAAAAAGCAAGTCCAGGAAGCGAGCATCCTCCACGTCAGCTCCGTCAAAATCAGGAGCACAACAGAAAATACGGTAATTATCTTCCCGAGATAAGAGTTGTCGAGCCCTGACTATATAAGAGTGAGTCCATGTGGCCGACTCTAATCTCTGTACGAAGGGGATGTAAGCATCAACACTCTCCGATACTCCAATCATCAAGGAGGGGCAATGCAGCACGAACCAAGCCACCAAGTACGTATACGGCACTGGTATGCGTGGCTGGGGGTTCTTCCCGGCTTTCTTCCTGGCAACCTTAACCATCGAGGCGCCGAGCAGATCAGAGGTCAACATCCTTAGGCCATTTTGAATGCAGCCGACCATGGCAGTGAGGAGACTCACGGGTCTCCCATGTGCTAGTAAAACAGCTGGATATACAACTTCAGCCAAGATCGCTTCTATTGGTCTCGACGGCACTACACACCGTTTCAACCAAACCATGAAGAAGCCTGCAAGTAGAGCCGTGTCAGAAATAGGAATTATAGCCTGGTGATGGAAACTCTCAAACTCAACACCAGCTTCAAAATCGTCCTCTACATGCTCCGTTTTGTAGATAGCATGAGAAGCCTTAATCCGAGCTTTGGCTTCTTCAGGAGAGACGGCTGCAACACGAGATACGACTACATCTTTCCGATTTAAATTCTGAAAGAGGTATTCCGCCCATGTGGTATGCATAATGCCCCCTCCACGCATCCCAAAGACTTGAGCACAGATGTGAAAGTGACACATCAACTCCCAGAAAGTATCATAAATTTCTGGGTGCGCCAACCTCAGTCGGGAAAGCTCTTCGGTAGTGGGAATGAACTCCTCGTAGGGTATTTTTCCAAGTGGCAATCCCGACACTGCTTGCATCTCATGGAGAGCAAAACCTAATTCTCCTACAGGTGTAAAAAATGTGCAACTTTCCGAGTTATATTTCTCCAACATAGCGAAGAAATTGTGAAAGCTCTGCACAACTCCCCGTCGAGTAGCCAACACGGGAATTGTGAGACCCGATTGAGTGAGTGACTCCTTAAGCTCCTCAAGAACGAAGTCAATCATGCGGGTCCACCAACCTCCTTCTCCGGAACAAACCCACCCAGGGGATCTGAACGCTTGGGTGGAAAATTCACCCTGAGTCGCAAGGAATTGGCGAATGAAAATATTCGCTGGGCGTGGCATCTCCTGAACCAGTTCCTTCTTCTCAAATAAACCAGGCCTCAATCCCTTGAGCTGCCCCCCGATTTGTGTACGAGCCCGTCGACCAGATCCGAACGATACATTTTCCTTCTCTTTGACTATGTCAAAAGTCAGACTACGACGACGACTTGCATTCAAGAAGTAGGAGAGGGGATACATTCTCTTCATGTTTGGAAGGAAGAAGTGGCGATCATCAACTTTCCGCAATAGCTTCGAGTCTTCTGCATGAACGAGGTGATCATCGATGGATATTCGATCTCCGAATATGAATGCCGGTTTGGGAAACTGAGCATGGCCCGCAGGGGTTTCCATGTCCAAGTCAGTGATCAGAACCCTAAGGGTGGAACATCGAGGAGATCTAACCATATCTGTCCTTTCCGAGTCAGCGAAAGTACAAAGCGGAACTGTGTTTTGAAGACTGAAAGTTTCATTCACATCAGGTCCGCCAATATACCCAAAATGATGCTCTTGTGAAAGCGGCACGTTTGGTAAAAGCACTGCACAATCAAAAAGCAGATGTTAGCAGCTATAAGCGAGCCATCACATAAAGATAGAACCCCAAAACACAAAGGGTTTAAGCCTCAGGTCAAAATCACCAACGCGAGGGTCGAGCATCGCGTCAGAAAATCACCAACGTGAGGGTCGAGCATCGCGTCAGAAAATCACCAACGCGAGGGTCGAGCATCGCGTCAGAAAGTCTCAAACGCGAGGGACGAACCCCTTGTTGAAAAACTGGAACGCGAGGGTCGGACCTAAAGAGTATCCCAACCCCGCGTTTTCATTTGATCAAAACGAGTCATCTTCCTCGTTGTCAAGAACCCATCTAGGGTTTTCAGAAAACTTGCCGAAGCAAGTTCTTTTAGTCAGCACTTACCCCGACAGGGAAGTCCTTGCGGCGGCGGAGACGACGACGATGTCCCCGTAGGAACTGGAGCACCGCCGGCGCCCTCAACCGACGGCGTTTCGGAGGTCGCTCCGGCGACTTTCTTGGAGCTCGAGCCTATTCTTCGGGGCGCCATCAATGCAGCCGATCACAAGGAGCGTTTTCGGACGGAGAAGACGAAGTTCGTCGGAGATCTCGCCGAAGTCAAACGAGATTTCTCGTTCTTGGAAATGGCCGAAAGTAGAAAGAGTCGAATGACTCTTGATGTGACCACTCAGGTCTATTTATAACAACTGTTAATTTGTTGAAATGGTTAGGGACTTTAAAAAGAATCCCAACCGTTTTAAAAAGAAAATCTTTTAAAGTCAGTTAAAGACTTTAATCTCAACGCGAGGTTCACATCCGCGTTCAAACGCTGGGCTCAGATCAGCGTTTCATACCCCAAACGCGAAAGTCACCTTAGCGTTATGACTCTTCCAAGTGAAGAATCCATTCCTGATACTTATTCTCAAAGTTCATGGGTTCTTTTCAACAGAGTACATTCAATACTCTGTATCTCTTCAACCTATCAGGTTAATATTACACCTCAGATGATCACCATCCTAACAGAGATTGAATCTAGTTATTAGTATTACCAATATGACTATAATTCCTCTGTTAAAATCAACTTATCGATTCTCATCAATAGAATGATAAGTCCTCAAAGTTGCTCCGATCGCAACACTTCTAACTTATCGATTCTCATCAATAGAACGATAAGTCCTCAAAGTTGCTCCGATCGCAACACTTCTAACTTATCGATTCTCATCAATAGAACGATAAGTCCTCAAAGTTGCTCCGATCACAACACTTTTAACTTATCGATTCTCATTAATAGAACGATAGGTCCTCAAAGTTACTCCGATCGCAACACTTCTAACTTATCGACTCTCCCCAATAGAGCGATAAGTCTTCAAAATTGCCCCGATCGCAATCTTCCCCGTACCAGGTCAGAACTATATTTCTGGCACTCATGGACTTCTTTCAGTGTTTAACATCGAAATAACACAGGAAGGATTCTGCTTTGCAACTTGATTCTGGGAGAATAATCAAGCATTTATCCCCAACGGTTGAAAATTTTCTAGAGTTATTTTATGATAGAAAATTTTTGAGTAGTCTTTGTAATTTGTTGTTTAAAATTAAAACATGATAAATGCAAAGAACACTAAAAGATCAATATCACTTTTTATTCAAATGCCAAAAGAAAGTGATACAAAACAAACGTGTTCTTGTCAGAAGAACATACAAAAAAAAAAAAAAAAAACCAAGTTCACTCATGCATCAAATCAAAAGTTGCGAGTTGAGTCTTGAGCTCGGCCAATTCTTTCTCGTGATCAGCCCGCACCATAGCTTCAGCCTTGGCCCGGAGTTCATCCGCACTTGGTACGATGATGGCCGCCACCTTGTTCCTGGCCTCCTCTAGGGCTAAAGCCTGCGAATGATATTCCAAAGCACCATTAGCATCCTGGGTACTGAGGATATTGACAACATTTTCTTCGCGAGAGACTTCAGCCTTTAAGCGCAAGACTTCAGCCTCAGCTTCGACAAGCCTATCACGGAGTGAGTTTAGAGAAGCAGTCGAGCGTTCTAGTTCCTCTCGCTTCTGAATGTTACGCTCACGAAGCTCCGTGACTTGGCGCTCCCTCTCAGTTAACTCCCGCTCCAGCGATTCCCGTTGTATCACTTCGGCAATTTGAAGATTAGCCAGAGTTGATACAATTTGTGGCTGGAGGTCGCTATGACCCATGGTCTCCAAACGTTGTAATTTCTCCTCCAAACGGAGGATGACTTCTGAGCAGCGCTCGAACCATTGAGGTTCGCCTACACACTTGATCCCGTTCAAGCCCACTTCCAGAAGAGGTCGAAAGGAATTCAAAGTCCCTTGACCATTCATCAGGGACTTAACCACCATCTTCGCAAGAGTGTTTAGATACACCAAAGATACCTGAAGGAACTCAGGTGCATTAGCAAGCCTGACGATCGCACCCGAAGATACTCCTTCAGCGGCTGAGGTTGGTGCGTTAAGACGATGGCTGGTAGGCGATCCCGGTGCCGAAGCTGCAGAAGCAATCGAAATATTCAATTGTGAAGGGCTTGAGGTCAAGGCCATCAATGCCTTCGCTTGAGATGAGCTGGGCCCAGCCTCTGTTGGAGTGAGCGAGATCTTCATCACCGCTTTAGGTGAAGTGACCACCACAGAAGAGTCATGTAGGGTTTGCTCCGGCAAAGGAGCCGATACCTGCATGACCGGCTGTTCCAGAGGAGAAGTCGTAGCGGTAGTTTCAGGTAACGCCACAGACGAAACAGGGGTCTCGGGCAAGGCTGTAGGCAGAGCAGTTGCCACAGGGGAGCCAGGTGTATGTTGCTCTCTTGCAGGAGCCGACGCCGGCACAGGATCTTGCTCTAAAGAAGCAGCCGAAGTAGTCCCAGGGGTTGGCGAACCTGCACGAAAAAACGGTCGGAATGCGGAAAAAGCGTGCGGGATAAGTCGAAACAAACTAAGCTTACCGGTGAGGTAAAAAGGCGTATAACCAGATGCCTTATCAGACTGAGCCTTGGGAGCGTCATCAAAAATGGTTACATCATCCATTGAATTATGCTCCTCATCTTCTACATCATCACCTGGCACGTTGCCAACTTCAGCATCCTCATCATCTTTTTCTTCGTCAGCTTCACCCCCGATCGAGGAGCCTTCATAATCGACTCGTTCCTCATCATCTTGAGCAGCCGAAGATCCAGGAAGACTTGTGCCAACAGCTGGTTTATTCATAAGTCCTGTTGTAGGACTAAGAATTAAGTCACCGGCTTGCGACACTAAGGCAGAAGGGGAAGGAGATGGATTCTCTTCGATTTCCCTCTGCTCCAAGATTGGAGACTCAGGGAGGTCCATCACTGGGGCGGATTCTGCATCTGCAGCCATTAATTCATCCTCTTCATCCTCAGGAGGATGATAAGAAGAGGCACCGCCTGAAAGGGCTGGCCCCTGAGAACGAAGCCCAGTTCTTCTTGGTAGGCCCACCACAGACGATTCCTGTGGCCCTTCATCTACAGCAGCCCGGATGGCTTCAGCCATTAACTTGGGTTTTTGTTGGCCTCTGGGAGGAGAATCAACCCGTAGTTTCCGGCGAATCTGTTTATCATACTTGCCGGTTTCATCTGCAGAAAGTTTTCTTTTCCCCGATGCTCTCGTAGTGGGAGGCTCAACCACATGTTGTTCCTCCCTGGGAGCAGGTTCGGCTGTTTGCTCCTCTTCTTGTTCAGCAGGCTGGTTCTCAACGGCTAGGAATTCATCAATCCCTCTTAAACGGGATGTCTTTGACCCCCTCCTTGAAGAATACATGTGCCTAATATCTTTCAGGCACGATGAATTTATGTTGTAATTGGGAATCTGAGACGCTGCGTGATACCAATTACAGAAGCTTATGGAGGTGTAGGAGTTGGCAGTTTTGTGAGGAAGCCTGAAAACGGCCTTGGTACAACCTACTACAGAGTAATACCAGGCCCTGGCTCCTTCATATAGATTGCTCACAACTGATAGCTGAGGGCGAGGGTTCCCGACGTACACTTGGTCGTACCCAAATTGCCGAGCAAATCTATAGGGTTGGTAGGGCTCGATGAAGCAATTGACGCCTTGCCGGAAGACTAAGTAGCCTGGCCTAATGGAGAGAAGCCAATGAAAAACACCTCCGTTTAGCTGAGTGAATCCGTTGGGGCCTGCTACGTCTTGATATTCCGCACCATAGATACCACCCTCAAAATCAGGGAAACATCGGTAGATATGGAAGTTGGTATCTCGCGCCAAGATTTGGCGAATCCTAACCATGTATCCCCCTTCCCATTTCGCAGACTCTAATCTCTGCACGAATGGGATGAATGAATCTCCTGGGGCAGAGGCTGCACTCATCAACGAAGGGCAGTGTAACACGTACCAAGCCATTAAATAAGTATATGGCATTGGCACTCTAGGATTGGGAGTCTTGAAAGCCTGGCGACCCTCGGACTCCACCTCTGTGGTTTCAACGAAGTCCGAAGTCAGCTCCCGCAATCCGAATTGTAGACAACCCACCATAGCACTGAGGAGGCTCACAGGCCTCCCATGGGCTAGAAGGACAGCGGGGTAGATCACCTCAACAGCGAGAGCATCGATCGGCCTGGTCGGGACGACGCACCGCTTGAGCCACAGCATCAAATACCCAGCTAGAAGCGCCGTATCGGAGATAGGGAGCAGAGCTTGGTAATGGAAACTCTCGAACTCCGTATGGGCAGGGAAAACATCTTCCTTGGCCTCATTGGTGTAGTGGGAGGTAGCATCGTCAATCCTAGTCTGAACCTCCTCTAAAGTGCTTGCAGGCAATCGGGTCACTAAACCTCCCTTATTGCCCAAGTTCTGGAATAGGTACTCCGCCCAAGACACCTGTTTAATGCCGCTCCCGCGGGCCCCCGTCAGCTGCATGCAGATGTGGAAGTGACACATTACTTCCCATAAGGTGGCATAAATTTCAGGGCTAGCCTTCTTTAAAAGTTGGAGTTCCGCCGACCCCGGAACAAATTCTTCATACGGCAAATCTCCAAGAAGAAGACCCGAGACTTCGTGCATTTCGTGAAGAGCAAAGCCTAACTCCCCCACAGGAGTGAAGAAAGTGCAAGTATCGGGGTTATACTTCTCCAGTATAGAGAAGAAGTGAAAGTGGCTCTGGACAATTCCAAACTTGGTGGCCCGCACAGGTACTTTCAAACCAGCCTGGGAGAGGGGCGCATCCAATTCGTCCAAAACGAACTTGGTCATCCGAGTCCACCATCCTGTTACTGGAGAATGAACCCAGCCAGGAGTTCTGAATCCTTGTGCGGGAAACTCCCCTTTCTTCTCCACAAATCTCCTAACAAAAGTCCTCGCGGGACTAGCCACCTCGCCAAGGGGATACTCCTTAGCGAATAAACCTGGTCGTAAAGCAGTCACCTGTCGACCATAACCTGCCGAACGGACCCCGTGGAAGGTCAAATTTCCAAGAGCAACCCCATCTTGATCCTTAACCAAGGGCCAATCCATGTGCCTCGGGACGGACGCACACTGGAAATAAGATATGGGGAACATTCTCTCCATATTGGGTAAGAAAAGGTTGCGGTCTCCAACTTTCCGCAGCCACTTGTAGTTTCCGTCATAAGCGGTGTCAGCGTCAAAGTCAACAAAGTCCCCGAAGAGGTATTCAGGTTTGACTATTGGCTTACGGTTTGTGTGTTCAAACTTAACATCCGTAACCAATGTCCTAAGAGTTTCGGGAGAAGCTTTCGTGACTAACTCCGCGCGACTCTTATCCTTAATTTTGAAGACTGGGAGTTCTTGGCGCGAGTTGAATGTCATATTCATGTCCACGCCACCTTCATGTCCGAAATGGTGGCGAAAAAGAAGTGGTTCGCTGGTATGACGCACTGCAAAACGAAGAAAAAATCAGCTAAGTCAAAAGCAAAGCTCAGACGCGAAGGTCGAAACCCGCGTCAACTAAGTCAGACGCGAAGGTCGAAACCCGCGTCAACTACGTCAGAAAAGTCAGACGCGAAGGTCGAACCTCGCGTCGGAAAAGTCAGACGCGAAGGTCGAACCTCGCGTCGGAAAAGTCAGACGCGAAGGTCGAACCTCGCGTCAGAAAAGTCAGACGCGAAGGTCGACACCCGCGTCAACTAAGGTCAGATTCGAAGATCGAACCTCGCGTCAGAAAAATCAGACGCGAAGGTCGAACCTCGCGTCAGAAATACCAAACGACGGAGTCCAGCCCCGCGTTATCTGAAACGAGTTTCCTCGTTGGATCCAAAGATCAAAACTTGCCGAAGCAAGTTCAACGACCACGAAGGCCATGCTTACCACCGATCAAAGGAAGCTGGGACGGCATGTTCGCCTGAGCGACAGCGCCGCCGACTGGCACTGATAGTGCCGGATCTCGAGCCGCAGCGGCGTCAGATCGGGAAGAACGAGGGGCGTCGGATTTCTTGGGTGCCATGAGATCTCGTCGGAGGAGGTGAACAGTTCTTCGCCGGGGGAGAGAACGAAGATTTTCGTTGGAATTTTTTTTTTAAGAGAGTCGAATGACTCTGATTTGACTCAAAGCGGTCTATTTATAGACAGCTGGACAGGCTGTCAAATCCTAACGAACGGGATTCGAGATCAAAATCCCGCTCGAACCGACCCTCGCGTTCGGGTCGGTTGAAATTCCCAAACGCTGGGCTCACCCACACGTTCCAATTCTCAAATGCATAATTTGTTTATGCATTGGATTATTATGATGGCAGCTCTTCAACTACCAAGGCTATGACACGGCCCCAGGTAAATAAGAGCTAGCAGCAATCATCAAGGCGACCAAGGTCGAGAAGAAATTGGTGACTCCGCGGGGGAGTCTATCGAGAGACACAAACAGATTACAGTCAACAACATTGGAATCATCTTGCTCGATCAGACGGAGTGAGCAATCAATTCACAAGACTTTGGGGTCCAAAGTATTCCGAAAATTCGTCCCAGTCAACCGCGAACTTTCGAAAACTTTGGAGGGGGTTCTGTAGGCTGTCTAAAAATTACAATGGATAGCTGATTAAAACAAGTCCCTACGATGGAGGTCACCATCAAATGACTTTCAAATCACCGCAAACACAACCTCATTTCTGAGATGATTGATCTTGATGGCTGCAACAACAGCATGACTAATAGAGATGCTGATGAGCAGTGTAATGATTTTAGAAATAAAAGGTTGGACTTAGTTAGTGAGTTGCTTGGTAGAGAGTTGTGGGCAAATATTCGTCTAAAAGACACCATGGATGTTGATTCCCATCTAAGCTCCTACAACGGAAGCTACAATCAAATAGTTTTCGGGTCGATAAGCGAAGAAACTGCAAATGGAGGACTTTTCACGTAGATCGAATTCGATGACACTTCCGATAAACGATGGAAACTCTATTCAGCAGTCCTCACAATCTACAGTGAAGGTTACAATCTGACGACTTTCACACTCTACGACAGCTAAAGCGAGGATTACAGAACAACGGTCTTTGCAACGCATTATAGAAGAGGTCACAAGTCAACATACTTCTTCTGAAACGCGGAAGTCATCCCCGCGTCACATTATGGGAGTGCAGGCGACCCCCGCGTTTCCAAGTCACAAACCAACGTGAGCGACCCTCGCGTTCGGGGGAGTTCAACCCATACCGACCCCCGCGTCACCAAGCAGGCAACAAGCCAAACACGAGCAACCCTCGCGTTCATCAATGTTCAGCTCACACCCAACATCGCGTCTCAAGCCTAAGACACGAAGTTGGGTTCTGAACGCCAGATTAGGCGTTTGACTTGTTCAAACACAAGTCGAACGGTTCCAGAACCGTTTATCCCACGTTCTGAGGGATTTTCGCCCACGTAGGAGCGGATATAGGGGTCAGTTACAACCCCTTATCCCCCTATAAAACTCAACAAACTCAACAGAGTTAGGGGATCAGATTTTTGATAATCGGATCAGGAGGCTAGCTCTTTGAAAACTGAAGAGTGAGCAGGTTGGATTTGAGAGATCTAAACCGCACAGGTTGGAGATTTAGCAGCAACGAAATCCTTGGAGATAGGATTTTTGAATCAATCTCAGGAGATCAGATCCGAGAGTATTCTTCGACAACAGATACAGCTTGATCATTAACCGAATTTTCGGTTCTAACAACTCTATCTATAGAGTTTTAACTCGTTCAGAGTTCTTAAACTCATTAAAGAGTTACGTATAAAACTTCCTACAGAAGTTCATCGTTCCCACGAGATAAGAGACGGTCGGATCGTCAACGGAGAGCAAATTCGACGCAAGCAATCGAAGGAGGCATTCCATCGCTACCAAGAAGAACCCAGTTTTAAACAAAGGGGAAGAACCAATTTCGTTCTCCTCTCTTTTGTAATCAAGTTGTAATCGAGATCAAAGGAATCAATTCAAATTTTCTTTTATCTTCTTTATTGCAATTTTCCTACATACACCCACAAAACGAGGGACCGTAAAACAGGAAACTCGTGATTTGTTCAAGGAAAGTTGTAATCTTTATTTCTTTATTTTGATTTTGTTGTAAGCCGGATCTTATAAAAAGACCGGATCTCTTTGTAAACGCATAAAGTTGTTGTCAAAGTTGTAACAGAATCATCAATGAAGAATAACACAATTTCCCGCGCGAACACCACTATGTAACCATGTATGATAGTTGACCTGAGGGTATAAAGTGGGGACTTACACACTAATTTGAGTATGGATTGATATAAGTAGACTACTCTATATATATCACAGCGACCGTTGCACGTTTTCACAGTCCTCGAGTGGGACATGCGTTGCTATTAAATCCTCGTGTTGGATATGCATTCACATCCGGTCCATGAATTGGACAACGGTCACATCCGGTCCATGAATTGGACAACGGTCACATCCGGTCCAGGAGTTGGACAACGGTCACATCCGGTCCACGCGTTGGACAGCGGTTATATTCAGTCCTCGTGTTGGACATTCACTACTTTCAGTCCTCGTGTTGGACTGTGATTTATAGAGGTCCTCGTGTTGGATTATGATTCATCCCAGTTCTCATGTTGGACATTTGCCACTTATTCCAAGAGTTTGGAAAACCACAGTATATAGTTCCTATATCGGGTATATTCTCTTGACCCTGTGTATGATACTTCCACGGAAGTTTATGATATAACACTTGTGTAGATTTTGACATGATATTCATGTAAGTGATAACATGATAATCATGTAAACTATGATATGGTACTATACTTATGTTCTGAGATTAGCTGTATTTCTTTTATTATTGTTTTCTATACTAGAATCTCGGGTTTGGTGTCTAGAGGTTTACAATTTGAGATACAAGGTATATACATGAGGGTTTCCTTGTTTGGATTATTTCGCTCGACGTACCTATGCTCGTGTTGTAAACTTCTAAATACTAAAACCCTCTTTAGTTAGATCAATGATTTTAGATCCATTATATATTAACTGTATTTTTCATATATAACGAGCCCTTTTCCCTTGGGGTTTGGTTGTGATGTTACTCGCTAGCACTTTGACGCTCGTTGTCCCTCCCCCTTTCAGGTAACGAGCCAAGAGCCCGGAGTGTCGCAGGTTGACACGATGCACTTTAGCGTCAGCTGTCTACTTTAGATATATTTTACTTTTGAGCTCCACTGTAGACTTTTTTTTGGTTTAGACATTTGAGAGTTTATTCTAGAAATTGTAAAGGCGGTGTGCCTTATTTTCTCAACTCAGACTTATTGTATTTGAGACTTGTTAAGATTTCCTGTTTATGTATTTCAGATATTGACTTGGTATTCCTGTGTGTTGGGTGATGAAATACTATTTTGATCCCTTTCATTTCATCAGTATCTCTTGCATTATCTTTTACTTGCTTTGTACCTACACCTGTTGTTGACTCTACTAGAGAGATGTTAATTGTGGTGGTGAAACATGTTATTGCACGGTGTGGTGCATGGCAGGTTTGACATTCCTGGTTTCACCAAGGACTGCAGCCTTGTGTGAACCTAGGGGCGTCACAGTCGGATTCCAAGCCCTTGGCTCCTCATCAGGATAAGCCCAAGGCACAACCATTTGGTCGGCTCCCACAGTCGTCTCTCAGCCATAGGGGAAAACCTAGTCGTCTCTCAAGTGTTGGACTCTAGAGGGGGAGGGGGGAGGGGGGGGGGGTGATTAGGGTCTTATACTAATCTAATCCGATTTAAATGCCAATTAAAACTTATTAACAAATATATCCTAGCAAGTATGATATGCTACAAGATATGTGCAAGGATATACAATATAAACAAGGGTAAACAATATAATCATGCAACAATGGTGATATAACAATATGCAAGAATAAATACGTCAATGCCAAACTCAAACACAAGGAAATGATCATGGAGTTCGGACCTTCCGTCCTACGTCTCCGCTCCCCACTCCCGAGGAGAATTCCACTATCACACCGGTTCTCAACGTTTACCCGAAAACGTTTACATCTCACACTCGGTTTTCTAGCTAACCGAAAAGTTTACAACACTCACAATGTAACTACACTAACTACCACCTCAAGTGTTGGTCTCTAGCCCGTGTCTCCCTCAAGTGTTAGGAATTACAACCTCTCTCTAGACATTACCATCTACCTCACTCCTCTTGGGATGACCCCGTCTCTCACCACACACTCCTCTTGGTATACTAGTGTATTACAAAATGAACGTCATAAATTAAGCACAAATACAAAGTGTTTGTTCTCTACAATAGATAAGAACGAATTGTAAGCTCACTCTCTAAGTCACACAATCCCACAACCTAATTATATAATGTATGCAAATACAATAAGCTCAATGGTTGTGTGTGTACAAAGAGATAAATAAAATTAACTAAACTCAATATAAACACTAGCTTAATAAAATAATAATCAAACAATAAAATGTAAAGCCCTTGAACACCAAAGATTATCTCCTCAAGCCATTGTGAAATTATCTTCACAAACTAAACTCTTAAACACACTTAGAAACCTTTAAACAAACTTGTAAAACTCTTTAAACCTTTTCTCTTAGTTGTTTTAGAAGTATGAGGGCATGAGATATTTATAGGCTCATGAAACAACCCCAAAAACCAAGAAAAATCAAGCAAAAAGACAAAAAACCATCAAATCTAGAAAACTAGCCATTATAGGCTGAAAAACACTATTAAGTCGACTTGGGGAGAGATTAAGTCAACTTATATATAGCCGTTGGAACAGTAACGGCAGTTCTGGAATTTTGCATATCTGGTTTTGTAAAATCAATTAAAAATAGTAAATTAACTCCAACAATCATGAAATTTTGAGAAAAGGTTCTAGACATGTAGATAAACATGTTAGAGAAAAAATTTATGAAATATCACTTTCCAGTTGAGAGGAATAAATATTTGAACATAGATATAGTTTCTAAAATACTGTTGAAAATACGGTTTTGTAAATTCAATTGAAAATAACAAAACAACTCCAAAATTAGTAAAACTTGGGGAGATGTTTGTATATATGATGATAAACATGTAAACAAAGAAAAATTTTAAATTGCATTTCCTAATTGTAAAAACGTATTTATTTTGCAAAAACATGCACAAACATGTGCACGAACATGAGCTTATTAAAAACTTGATTTTGTAAATTAAAATAAACATAACAAATTAATTCCAAAATTAATAAAACTTTGGGAAACATTTATAAACATGAAATTGAACATGTTAGAAAAAGAATTTCTCAAATTGAGTTTCCCATTTGTGAAAAGTCATGTATTTTGCAAGTGTGTCCAAAACATGAAAATGTGATATACATAAAATTTGATGTTTTGACATAAACAATGTTTTCAAACCCTATGAAATGATTTTATAGACTTAATGAAATATGTATACAGTGATTGTTAAGTCCATAAACCAAAACTTGTGTATCTATATAACTATATATATAAAAACTAAATATGTGTGTGTATATATGATTGAGCTTAAAGTACTAACACACATAATATAAAACCTAAACTAAATATACCCAAGATTGATCTTGATCTTCAATAAACTTGACTTGGTATACTTGTGGAAGAAGCTTGAACTTGTATCTTTAACTTGAATGTATGTTGCTTCACTCTACTATTTCGCCAACCTCCATTGGATATGATCGTGAATACGCAATTCTATCCATCCTCCAACATATTATTTGACTAGAATAAATATAAAATACAAATACTAGACAAACAATATTAGTGGTAAATTGTTTGTTAAACATTATCAAAACAAAAGGACCCAACAATCTCCCCCTTTTTAATGATGACAAACAATTTACAAAAAGAGATATATGCATGAAAGGAAATGATTATACAATTTATAATTATCATGCATATAAACAAAAAGGATATACTCACAATATTTCTCCCCCTTTGACAACATCAAAAAGGGGAAAACAAAAGAATGAAGAGAGCGAAAGCTCTCCCTACAAATAAGCACGGTGAGTATAAAACAAATATAGGGATTGCTCCCCCTATCAAAATGCCTTATGGAATATATGCAATAAAGACCAAGGAAAAAACATAGAAGTCATGTATAAAAATATTTATGAAATCAAAAGAAAGGAAAACATTATAATCATGAAAAAAAATTCAAATTAAAACAAATCAACCAAATGAAATTATAAATCAAATTAAATCCATAAACACAAAATTTTCAAAACCAAGAAATGAAAAATAAAAATATTAAAAAATCTTGGTTTAAAAAAATAAAAATGGTATTGGCACCCAAACACTTGTGGTGCCCAAAGATTTAGAGACATGACCCCTATCATTTAAGCTCAAAGCCCTAGGGCTATGAACCCGTTTGGACACATTTGGTGCACTAACACAGTCAAAACAATATTCATTCAAATGACCCTTCCGATTGCAATTCGTGTAATAAAAAGAGTGAAAAGATTTGTGTTGACCAAGTAGACGTGCACGGGAATCATTTACAAATAAAGATTTTTCTTTTAAATTATTTTGCAAATGAAAAACATCATTAAGCAAAGGTGGTTTACTTGAGAAATTTGGCAAGTTTGAATATTTTTTCAAATCATAACAAAACTTCACCAGATGGCTAAATCTATCATAAATATCACATTCAAACACTTGTGGTCTACTAGAAACATTTGGCAAACTGGATTTTCTTTTCAAATCAAAACAATACTTGGCCAAATGATCAAAACGACCATAATGATCACATCTATACATATGAGCATTCTTATGATGAACAATAGGTGCATGTGTGTGTACATGTGATGAAGAAACTTGATGAGATGCACAAGGAGCATTGACATTTTTATGTATGTGTGCATCATAGTAAAATTTAGCTAAATGGCCTTTATGGCCGCAAATAGAGCAATTGTAAACTTTGCTATATATGTGTGCATAATGAGTGGAGGATTTTGACTTAGACTTAGCACACATATCCATAAGCTTCTTATGATTATTAATGCATGTTTTCAAAGTTGAATCTAAAGATGAAATGCATTTATTCACAAGATTCAAAACTTCATTTTTAGGCACATATGCATTTTTATTAGAAGTAGAACATAAATAGTCATTTATAAAAGAAGCAGTATTATTTTTATGTTCTTTACTTCTAATATGACATTATCTTTTTCATGAGTTAAACTAGCAATATTTGAAATCAAGGAATCATGATCCAATTTTAATTTTTCATTATTTTCTTTGAGGATCACATTCTCATTAGAAATAGTTTCAAACTTAGATGCTAACAACTCATGATCGGATTTTAAATCTTCATGCTTGCTTTTTAAATCTAAAAAGATATGATGTAATTTATTATAGGCATGCAATAATTTTTCGAAAGCACAAGCAAGTTTATCACTAGATAAATCATTAATGGATTCGAACTCGCAAACCTCACTAGGGCTATTGCCTAGTGCTCGTGTACATGATGCTCCAATAGAACTTGAAGAGGAAGCCTCCAAAGCTTGTCAGATCGCCTCCAAGTCCCCCTTGATGTGCTTCAATAAATTTCCATAAAATGTAAGTACTATCAAAATGAACAAACTTGTTAGACATAGATGAATCAAAAGCATTACGCAAAAATTCTAACAAGAGTTTATTCATTATAAACATCTTATGATCATTTTTACACCACTTGGATTTCTCCGTAGTGGGTACAATATAAGCTTCATCTATAATATCTCATATATCGAAATGTCTAGATCTAACAAATATATTAAATCTAGAACACCATTGGTCATAGGGGCAATTATCTATTCTAGGAGCAATATGAGGATCATATCCTAAACAAGGTGCACAATGCATGTTCATAATTATAAATATGTGCAAGCAAGATACAAAATAAAATCACAAAACTAGATTAGCACAAAAGATAATTTGGATCTTTAACTAAAGGCGATCAGATCTTAAATCAAAGAGCACCAAGCTCTGATACCAATTGTTGGACCCTAGAGGGAGGGGGGTGATTAGGGTCTTATGCTAATATATTCTGATTTAATTGCCAATTAAAACTTATTAACAAATATATCGTAGTGTAGGCTGTCTAAAAATCATAATGGATAGCTAATTAAAACAAGCCCCGACAATGGAAGTTACAATTAAATGACTTTCAAATCACTGCATCCGCAACTCCACAATCACCGCAAACACTACCTCATTTCTGAGATGATTGATCTTGATGGTTACGACAACAACATGACCAATATTATATTAGCAACTATTAGAGATGCTGATAAGTAGTGGGATGATTTTAGAAATAAAAGGTTGGACTTAGTTGGTGAGTTGCTTGGTAGAGAGCTGTGGGCAAATATTCGTCTGAAAGACACTATGGATGTTGATTCCCATCAAAGCTCCTACAACGGAAGCTATAATCAAATAGTTTTCGGGTCGATAAACGAAAACTGCAAATGGAGGACTTTTCACATAGATCGAGAAGGGTTACAATTCGACGACACTTCCGACAACTGATGGAAACTCTATTCAGCAGGCTTCATAATCTATAGTGAAGGTTACAATGGTCTTTGCAACGCCTTACAGAAGAAGTCACAAGTCAACAAACTTCTTCTAAAACGCGGAAGTCATCCCCGCGTCACAATTATGGAAGTGCAGGCGACCCCCGCGTTTCCAAGTCACAAATCAAACGTGAGCGACCCTCGCGTTCATGGGGGGTTCAACCCACACCGACCCCCGCGTTTCCAAGCAGGCAACAAGCCAAAACACGAGCGACCCTCGCGTTCATCAATGTTCAGCTAACACCCAACCTCGCGTCTCAATCCTAAGACACGAAGTTAGGTTCTGAACGCCAGATTGGGCGTTTGACTTGTTCAAACACGAGTCGGACGGTTTTAGAACTGATTCCCCACGATCTGAGGAAATCACGCCCACATAGGAGCGGATTTAGGGGGCAGTTACACCCCTAATCTTCCTATAAAAACTCAACAAACCCAACGAAGCAAAGGGTTGGATTTTGGAAGATTGGATTCTCAGTATCTAAACCGCACGGGTTTGGAGGCGATTCAAGATCTCAACCACTCAGTTTCGGTGATTCAACAGCAGCAGTGAAATCCTTAGAGATAGGATTTTTGAATCAATCTCAGAAGATCAAATCTGAAAGGATTCTTCAACAACAGAACAACAGCTTGATCATTAACCGAATTTTCGGTTCCAACAACTCTATCTACAGAGTTCTAACTCGTTCAGAGTTCTTAAACTCATTAAAGAGTTACGTATAAAAACTTCCCACAGAAGTTCATCGTTCCCATGAGATAAGAGACGGTCAGATCATCAACGGAGAGCAAATTCAACACGAGCAATCGAAGGAGGCATTCCATCGCTACCGAGAAGAACCCAGTTTTAAACAAAGGAGAGAATCAAATTCGTTCTCTTCTCTTTTGTAATCAAGTTGTAATCGGAATTAAAGGAATTCAATTCAAGTTTCTTTTATTCTCTTCCTTGCAATTTTTCCAACATACAAAAGATGGCGACTCTGCTGGGGACTAGCTTCTCCGACGAAGAAGTGGTGGCGCAATCCGACGTCCATCTCATGGGAACTACTGTAGAAACTCTCGTCGTGAAGTTTGATCAAGCGAAATATGAGGAAGCTTTATCCTCTGGATCGCTTAGCCCCAAGGCTAAGCATGGTGTCCGCAAGATCTCCAAGGAGATCAATTCTGTTGTTGAAGTGCCGAAGAAAGCCCTCTCCTTCGGCCAGGAACTCAAACTGGCTCTGTTGGCAGAAGATCCCACATCCGCGTTAGCGAGGCATGCTTCGGGCCATAAACGTCCCCTGGAGGAGACGAGTTCCATAAGTGTCAACGACGCTGCTGCTAAGGCTTTGAAACAAGCCAAGAAAAACGCCGCTCGCCGATGAAGAAGATCCATATGACGAGCACACTTACGTGAGAGCCGAATGTTGGCTCAACGCGAAGATCGCGTTCCTGAAACTTCAGCCGAACTTAGCGTTCCCAAAACAGAACGCTCGCTTCGTGGCAATGAGCCCAACTATAAGCCTCGGCTAATTCAGCTGAAACGCGACCCCGAGTGGCGCGTTGTCTCCTCAAAACACAGCCCTCAGAAGGAAGCTGTCAAATGCAACCCTCAGGGATGCGTTCAATCAAAACACGACCCTCGCGGGTCTGTTTCACCAATTAAACGCGACCCCCATGGGCGCGTTCAAACAAAACAGGACCCTCGCGGGTCTGTTTCATCATTTAAACGTAGGCCTCGGCCTAACGTTTACAAATCCCAACGCGACCCTCGCGTTAATCTTCAAGAATGCCACTCTGGTGCTGTTCTTCGAGAACGCGATCTTCAAGAGGTCCGCCAGGTTCAGAAAGATCAGCGTGGTTTCAAAATCCACGTTCGACAAGAACCAGTCTTACCTATCCAAGGGCAGGGGGTTCCATCTCCACTTCCAAGCCCGGGGAAAAGTTCCTCCCAAATTCCCGATCTGCGGGAATTATTGTCAAGAGGAAAACCAACAATACAAGCAGCTCACTCATGCTAATGTGAGAGGCATATTTCGGCGGTTCTTTCGGAGTGCTATTGCTGCACATCCACACCTCGGCAATCTGTGTTCGACAGGTTAACAAATGTCGTTAGGCCTGCCAAATGACAACGCCGACACAGAAAGAAATCTGAGTACCCTCAGGTCACTATCAACATGATCGGCCGAGGGAAAGCTTCGCATTCCGATTCCGACGAGTCGCAAAGAAGTCACTCCCCAACTGTTAGGGAAATTTGTGAACAACTCGAAGGAGTATATCGGAATACTCGGACTCGGACAGGAGCTATTCGCCCGGTTAACTATCAAAAGTTAGCCAAAGGCATTACAATAAGTGATGAACATTCGGCAATAGCCGAGTCTCAATCTTCAAGCTCTGTCGGAGCACAAGGAGTTTATGCCTACATGACGGAAAGCCCCGAGGACATAGCCAAAAAAGTGAACGAGCATCATGTCATGCTCCAGGCGCAACAGGAGACACTTCTCCAATTAAAGGATATGTTGGCCCAGCTCCTCTCTAAAAAAGGCCACAAACCTGAGTCTTCCCGGAAGACAACTTCAAAGGGAAAGCAGAAAGCGCACGAACATTCAGATCGTGAGACTCACAATCTTGAATCCTCTTCCGAAGGTGAGAGGGAGATGGAAAAAGAACTACACCCTCAGTCCACCAAAGTGGATGAGCTAGAGGCTCGTCTCAATGCAATTGCTAACAGGAGCGAGCTCCGCGAAGAAGGAGTGGTGCGACCTTATCCTACGGAATGGGATACAGCTCCCTACCCGCCAAAATTTAAGGCTCCAACCTTGCAACCGTTCGACGGCACGGGATCACCGAATCAGCACATTTACTACTTCAAATCCCAGACAGGGGATGTAGTAGCAAATGACGCCATCTTGACCCGCTTATTCATCGGCACTCTTAAAGGAGTTGCTTTTGAATGGTTTATGAAATTACCTGCTGGATCTATCCAAAAATGGGTAGATCTGGAAAGGCTATTCTTGGCCAGGTTCTTTGAGGACGACACGGAGGTTTCGGTCCCAACTCTTCTCGCCACCAAGCAAAGGAAGGGAGAGTCCATCAAAGCCTACGTGGAAAGATTCCGCAGCATGGCATTGCGATGCCCCTCAGGTATGACCTAATCAACCCTGGTTGAAACTTGCAGGCACAACCTGCAGACTCAACTCCTTGCTCAGATGGGAGTGGCGGAGTGTCGCTCCTGGAGACAACTAGTTTCACAAGGAGAACAATCTGAAGAGATAGTGGCGAGAGTCAAAGCTGAAGAAGTGCCACAACCCAAGCCGCAGCAACAACGCAATCAGCAAAATACCCAGCGGTCTAAGGGGAAAGAGACTCTAGCAGCCGACTACACGCGAGTGCCACCACCTACCAAGCAAGGCAAGGCGCCGAATCAACAAAGAGCGCCCAAGCAGTATTCGTTCAAGGAGGAGCACGTGGATACCTTATTCCAATTGCTTCGAAAGAACAACAAGCTGCAGTTGCCTGAAATCAGGAAGCCGGATGAAGCAGGGAAAGTGGATGACCCTAACTATTGCCGTTATCACAGATTCCTTGGACATCCTACCAAAAAATGCTACGTCTTCAAAGACATATTGCAGAATTTGATAAATGCTAATGTGCTCACTTTGAAGCCCGAGCAGAAGACCGTGTCTACCAACTTGATAGCGGTCCAATTCGGCGACTTCCCACCGGTGACCACTGCAAATGGCGTCGTTCCCATTCGTAAGGGAGAGATGCGCCTGAAGAATGTTGACTTGCATAGTCATAAGGACAGGGGGTTGGTACCCCTCACCACCCCAAAAGGGGAAATCATGTGGGTCCACCCTGATTTGCTTGAAGATCAACAGTGGACGAGCACCTCGTCTAGAAAGAAGGGAGGCAAGGCTAAATCTTGCAACATGATTAGCCCCTCCGTTACCGAAAATGATGACCACCTCAAAGCTCTTACTGATTCAGAAGAGGAGAGGATTGTCCTAGCAGCATATCCAGGAGACAACCTTGGCACTCGGTCAGGAAAAGCCTACTTGAGGGATTACGGCCAGAATGCTCAAGAGGTGGAAGAACAGCCCCAAGACGCTGGGGGTTCTGTGCCGAAGAAGCCGGTCGACAAAGGCAAACAAAAAGAGCTCCGGTTCAATAAAAATCTTCACCAGGAACTTGGGGAGTCAAGTGCTCCCTTCCAATTCAACGTCATGGCACAGCTGGCTAACATACCGGCCAGGATTACCTTATATGAGCTCCTAAGGTTATCCAAAACTACCAAGGAAGCTCTGATTGAGGCATTGAAGAATACAGAGAGCTTCATTACGCAAGTCGCTCCAATTCCCGAAGCTTCTGAAGAACAAACTTGCCTACAATGTATGCAAGCGGCAAGAAGCCTACCCTGCATATCCTTCACTCAGGAAGATATGCAGGTCAAGCACCAACACGATAGACCCTTGTATTATACGGGGTATATCGGATCCTCCGAAATCAGCCGTGTTCAGGTTGACTCGGGCTCAGCGCTCAGCATCATGTCTTACAGGGTCATGCAGGTGTTAGGAATCCCTATACATCGGCTGAACACAACTCAGACAACCATCTTCGGGTTTAACGCAAACAGCACTCGACCCCTGGGAAAGATCAAACTCAGGTGTCAAATCGGAGACCTTAAGTCGGAGGTGACTTGCTACATCATAGATGCGGACACGTCCTACAATCTTTTGTTAGGACGACCCTGGATACATGCGAACCGCATTGTCCCATCTACTATGCATCAAGTCATGAAGTATGCCAACGACGAGGGGGAAGTTCGAACTCTGATTGCAGAGAAATACCCCTTCCGAGGAGTCGAGAATTTCCACACCGACTCCGTCTTCTATCTGGAGTCCCAGGAGAAAGAAGATGTAGACAGCGGTAACGAAGCTGACATCGAGCCAGATCCTGACGAAGACTGTCCTTGGGAATTAAACTTTGATGTAATGGGTCCAAGTGAGAGTGATAATAATGTACCGAGTGGGGGCGAGTGGTGCATTAATGAAGATTTTATTTTGGCGTACTTGTCTGATGTTCCCTCTAAAAACAAACAAATAGAGAATGATTCTAATGCAGGTACCGGCCCATGGCACGTACTGTGCGCACATGCATCACTCACATTGCCGATCGAGTCATCCCTCGTTTCAGATGAAGAAATAGAGGATGCACAGAAGGCTTTTTTCAAAGTCCCATCCAAAAGGAAAGGGCGGAAGCCGATCTGTTTCGGGAAGGTCAAACCCATACAACTCAAACGGGGAAGTTCGGAGGAAGATGATGGAGTTCCTCAATTACATTATCACGAACCTAACTCCCTTCGATTAATGAAACAAATGGGGTATGACTTTGACGGAAAGCAGGGTTTAAACTTCGGGAAGGGAAGGCGAACACCAATCCGAATGTCCCTAACCCCTGAGGGGAAACCCCCAGATTACTACCAAAAGACTAGAAGGGGTTTAGGATTTGTCACACCTCCCGCTGTCTCAGAAAATGAAATAAGTAATTATCTGCGTCAGGACCACTCATCCGGAACGTCTGCATACGAGTCTGATGTCAGTGTCGGACCTCTCTTTAGAAATCTAACCGTGAATATGGTTTCAATTGACCACCCAGATGAAGATGCAGGGGATGATGAAGGGTTTGGAATCGACCATTGACCCCTGGATCAAACGTCTTAACATCTTATGGGATATGCGATTCGAACAACGCGAACCACCCACTGAAGATAAAGTGGTCCAGGTTAACATGGGAGACGAACATGATCCTAAGCCCATTTTCATAGCCGAAGATTTATCATCATCCGAGAAAGAAGACCTTATATCTCTCATCCGAGAATATATAGATGTCTTTGCTTGGAATTATGAAGACATGCCTGGTCTTGACCCAAAAGTGGCCACGCATCGTCTCAATATCGATCCGGATGCAAAACCCGTTAAACAACAATAACGCCGGTTCCGTCCCGAGATCATGGAGGCAATTGAGTCTGAGGTGAAGAAGCTCATAGACTCAGGCTTTGTTAGGGAAGAACAACACCCAGACTGGGTAGCTAACATTGTTCCAGTTCCCAAGAAAAACGGTAAGGTCCGTATATGCATTGATTTCCGCGACCTTAATGCAGCTTGTCCAAAAGATGAGTTTCCACTTCCTATTACAGATGTTATGATCGACAACACCTGCGGATACGAAAGAATGTCTTTCATGGACGGATTCTCTGGGTACAATCAAATCAAGATGCACCCGGACGACGAGAAGCATACTGCATTCAGAACATCGCTGGGGGTGTATTGCTACACAGTGATGCCCTTTGGCCTGAAAAATGCAGGCGCAACTTATCAACGTGCAATGAATACTATCTTCCAAAAACATCTGTGTAAAAAATAGAATGCTACGTTGATGACATAGCGGTGAAAAGCCAATGTAAGGATGATCATCTTACAGATCTGAAGACAATGTTCGATATCATGCGGACACATCAGCTGAAGATGAACCCGACAAAATCATTTCTCGGAGTATCAAGTGGAAAATTCCTGGGATTTATTGTCACATCCAAGGGAATTTCTTTAGATCCAGAAAAGGTGCGCGCTATCCAAGACATGCCGCCGCCGAAGAATCTCAAAGAACTCCGAGGTCTGCAAGGAAGATTGGCCTACATCCGGAGATTCATATCTAATCTCTCGGGACGCTGCCAACCTTTCTCAAAGCTCATGAAGAAGGGAATATCTTTTGTGTGGGATGGGGAATGTCAAAAAGCATTTGAAGAAATCAAGAAATATCTCACTCAGCCACCGGTTCTCGTGGCTCCTATATCAGGAAAACCATTCCTGTTGTATGTAAGAGCCATGGAACATTCTTTAGGAGCATTATTGGCCCAGAACGACGACCAAGGTCAGGAGCAAGCTATCTACTATTTAAGCAGGACTATGATGGGAGCCGAACATTGGTACAACCCGGTCGAAAAAGAATGTCTCGCTTTGGTATTCGCGGTTCAAAAGATGCGACATTACCTAGTCGGACAAACAATTCATGTCATCTCTAAGGTGAATCCCTTGAGAGTTCTGATGACGAAACCATCGTCTCTGAACTGTCGGCTTACAAAGTGGGCCATACTCTTGTCGCAATACGACATGCAATTTATGCCTCAGAAGGCAGTTAAGGGTCAAGCATTGGCAGATTTCTTAGCCGATCACCCGGTGCCAGGGACATCTAGATTGTAGGAAGAATTGCCCGACGAAGTCGCCGAAGCTTGTATTGCTCAAGAAGCCACCCCAGTGTGGAAATTATTCTTTGACGGCGCATCCAGAGTAAATCCTCATGGAGCGATTACTGCGGGAGTAGGAGTAGTGTTCGTCTCTCCTAACGGTCACATAATCCCAAGAGGATTTTCCCTAATCGAACCTTGCACCAACAATGTAGCTGAGTATAATGCTTTGCTACTAGGGATGCGACTCGCCGAAGAACTCAATATTCGGCATCTTGAGGCTTATGGTGACTCTCAGCTCATTGTAAACCAAGTCCGAGGGGAATACGAAGTACGTCATGAGGGCCTAATCCCGTACTACTTTGCAGTGCTAGAGCAAGCTAAGAAGTTCGAGGGATTCTTTATTGAATACATTCCACGAGCCCAGAACGCTTATGCAAATGCTTTGGCTTCATTGGCAACTTCGCTGGCATTACCGCCTGGTGCCGAAACGACGATCCCCATCGCAGGGCGTGAACTATACTCCTCCAAGATTCCTAAGGAGGAAAGCTCAGACAAGACAGTGGCGGAGGAGGTCTGTACAACCTCCATAGAATTCGAGTCTAGAGATTGGCGATTTCCATATGTTGACTATGTCCTATACGGAATTTTACCCAATGACCCTAAGGAAGCGGCCGCCATCAAACGAAAGGCCCTCCGATTCTATTATGATGCAGTCTCTCAGACTCTGTATCGTAAATCCCATGATAGGGTTTTACTTCGATGTCTTTCTCAAAAGGAAGCAAGGGAAGCTCTTAAAGAAGCCCACGACGGAATGTGCGGAGCTCATCAGCCCGGAGCTAAACTAGGAGATCGTCTCCGACGAATCGGCTATTATTGGCCGAAGATGTTTTCAGACGCGGTTGACTACGCTAAACGTTGTCATGCGTGCCAAATTCATGGGGATTTCATCCACCAAGCACCTGGGAACTTACATCCCACATCTGCGTCTTGGCCATTCGAAGAGTGGGGAATGGATATCGTGGGACCAATTTCCCGTCCGACGTCTAAGGGACACCGGTTCATCCTAGCCGTAACCGACTATTTCTCCAAATGGGCGGAGGCTATCCCATTGAAAGAAGTCAAGACTTCCAACGTGATCAAGTTCATCAAGCATCACGTCGTCTACCGTTTTGGAGTCCCGAGGCGAATAGTTCACGATAATGGGACACAGTTCGTTAGCTTTGGGTTTCAGAGATTTTGTGACAAATTCAGAATCCAAAGTGTCGCATCTACAGCATATTATCCGCCAGCAAATGGTCTTGCAGAAGCCTTTAACAAAACCATTGTGAAACTTCTCAAGAAATTCGTTTCCAAAAGCCGACGTGATTGGGATGAAAGACTCGGTGAATGTTTGTGGGCCTACCGCACAACAGTGAGGACCCCTACGAGAGCTACACCATTCTCGCTGGTATATGGCTGTGAAGCCGTATTGCCACTAGAGATCCAGATTCCTTCTCTGAGAGTCGCTATCACGACGGGACTAACAGAAGAAGAAAAGCATCAACGGCGTCTGCAGGAACTTGAAACCCTAGACGACAAACGACTTCAAGCCAAGCAGCAGATCGAACTGTATCAAGCTCGGATTTCCAAAGCCTATAACAAAAAGGTTAAGAAACGAACTTTCAAGAAAGGCGATTTGGTCTTGGCCAACAGACGACCCATGGTGATGACACACAAAACCAAAGGGAAGTTCAATCCTAAATGGGAGGGGCCCTTCGTAATAGACTCAGTTTATTCGAACGGAGCATATCGCCTCATCAATCAACAAGGAGACAGGCTCATGATGCCAATTAATGGGAAATTCCTTAAGAGATATTTCCCGTAAATCATGTAGCCCCCTATACCCCAGCTAAATCAGGCTGGGGGTTGCCTATTTATAGTGTAACTCTATTTTAAAATTTTCTAGAATTGTTTTATAAATGATAATAAAGAGAATTTCGTTTTCATATTGAGTTGACACTACGCTTTTCATTGTCTTGAATCATATTTCAACAAAAGAGATAATAAAAACCAAAATGATATCATTTCCATTCAATATTATTAATCTGAATACAAAAGTGAAAGCAATTGAAAGGAAAATGATACAAATTTATCCCTCCACTAATAGTAGCGCAAATCCTAAACATCAGGACTCATCAGTCTAAAAGATTTAAGCTTAGATTTCAGCGCTGATATATTATCCTCGTGAGCCTTTCTGATATCTTCAGTTATCTTGCTCTTGAGCTCCTCTTCATTGGGTGTTGCTTCCGCAAGTTCTCGCCGAAGCTTATCAGCAGCAACAATCTCGTCGCAATAGCATTTGAAGAGTCCATCGCAATAACCAGCGAACCCTTTTAGAATCTCCACACCATCAGCTAGCTGATCGTTTATCTGAGGTACTTCAACACCAGCACGAGCAAGTTCTGCTGCAGTATCCCGGAGACCCGCAGTGAGGTTGCCCATGTCCCTCTGTACTTGGGTATGTTCCTCACGCAGGCGAGCAAGACGAGGTTCCGTTTCGGATAAACTCTTCTGAAGAACCTCTTGCTGTTGTGCCTTCGAAGCCTTGGCCTCAGAAAGAGCCCGATCCACTTCTGGGCCTATGTCGTTACGTTGCAGCATGGAGATGAATTCCAGCTCATATTCCAAGATGATGAGGCTCTCACGACAGTTCTTGGTCTATATTTTATCGCCCTGATGCTTGATCTTAGCCAAGCATTCCAGCAAATGAGGTTCAAAAACCTTGTAACTTACGTCTCCAAGACTAACAACGTCGATGGTTATTTGCACCCAACGTTCTAGTTGTCCGATGAGCTCCCTCAGTGTTTCAGAGCTTGGGGGTGGAGCAGTCGGATAAACGAAGCAGTTCGCATAATCAGTGCGAGTAGAGGTGTGCGGGGCTTCAGATAAGAATTTTTTGATCATCTCTGACGTGGAGCCTAAGATATCCTCTTCCTGCTCACCGATTGTCGTTTCAAGACTTGGAGGAGCGGTGGGAAGCGTAATATCCTCTCTGTTTTCAGGAGATGCAGTACGTGCTGATCGTATCGCGTCTCCCATCAACTTGGTCTTCTTTGAATTTTTGGCTACGACAGGCAGTCGTTTACGCACTCTCCTGTCATACTCGCCTTGTTCAGCAGCAGAAAGTGCCTTCTTACCCGATCTCAGAAGACGAGGTTCAAGAGCAGGCGATTCTAGAATTGGCTTTTCTTCGGGAGAGTCAGCGATCGGTGTTTCCTCTTCGATCTCCATAGGAGTTTCTTCCTTGGGAGGCTCGATGGCGGATAAATTCCTAGGAGCTTCGACAGCCCCAGATGCTTCTTGTTCGCAGGATAGATATTCTTCTACCCCCGGCAAATGAGTGCTGGAAGAACGACTCCTCGAACGATACAATTCCCGAATCTCACTTATGCAGGAGGTGTAAATATCATACCCCGTGACTTGGGAAACTTCTTCATACCAGCTGCGGAAATCGGCAACAGTAGAGCAGCTAGGCGGGGAATTGGGTAAAGTGAATTGCGCATGGGTTCCCCCGGCGGAAAAGAAGTACCATGCACGAGCTAGTCATATCCGAATTGCCTAGCGAACCGAGAAGGCACGTAAGGCTCAATAAAGCACTTCTCCCGCAAGCGGAAGACCAGGTAGCCCAACCTGATCATAAGAAGCCAGTTGAATGTGCCTTCTTCCAAAGAAGACGAGCCCTCAAAAAGCAAGTCCAGGAAGCGGGCATCCTTCACGTCAGCTCCGTCAAAATCAGGAGCACAACAGAAAATCCGATAACTATCTTCCCGAGATAGGAGTTGTCGAGCCCTGACTATGTAAGAATATGTCCACGTGGTCGACTCTAATCTCTGTACGAAGGGAGTATAAGCATCGTCACCCTCATATACTCCTGTCATCAGTGAGGGGCAATGTAACACAAACCAGGCCACCAAATATGTGTATGGCATTGGTACACAGGGTGGGGGAGCTCTCCTAGCTTTCTTCTTGGTAGCTGTAATTTTTGAGGCACTGAGAAATTCTGAGGTCAACGTCCTCAGACCATTTTGCATACAGCCAACCATAGCGGTTAGGAGACTCACAGGTCTTCCATGCGCTAATAGAGTAGCTGGGTACACAACCTCAGCTAATATAGCCTCAGCTGGTCTTGTCGGTACCACGCACCGCTTCAGCCAAATCATGAAGAAGCCTGCGAGAAGAGCCGCATCAGAAATAGGGACTGTGGCCTGGTGGTGGAAACTTTCGAACTCGATACCATCCTCAAAATCATCTTCCATATGCTCTGTTGTGTAGGTGTTTCCGGTAAAAGTTGCTGTTTTCATTACTTTGATATCTGTTACAACTTCGAGCGTTACAACAGTATAAAATGAAAACAAAGGGGTACAACTTAAACGAAAATAAACACGAGAGCTCGGTTTGGTACGGTCTCGCTTGCGTGGGTTGTTGGCCTGTGACGGGGACGTCGATATCCGTGGACCGCCGACTCTTCAAGATCCTTCCGGGAAAATCCGGCAGAGCTTCGTCTATCCGCGTGGGATATAGAAGCAGAACCTCGTCGATCCGCGCAAGATCTAGAGGTTATAAGCGTATATCTCGGCTAAAACGAGATAATAGCTCTTCTTAGTGTCACCGCTAAGGAGCAACACTAAGGAAAGGGGGGTGAATGACGGTGGAGACTCCTCGATCCGGCAGGGCTTCGCCGCTCCAAGCTCCGAAATTTCAGATCTCGAGGATAATCCCAAGACCAGAAATTCTTCTCCCAAAACCAAGGCTAAATCAGAGCAAAATCAAGAGCCCTTGTAAATGGAGGGCTAAGGGGGCTATTTATAGCCAAATGAGAGAACCTAGGGGCCATATGGACACCCCAAGGGGAGAGACACCCCCCTAGGTGTGTCCCGGCCAAGGCCGGGACACCCCCATAGGGGTGTCTCGGCCAAGGCCGGGACACCCCATGTGGGGTGTCTCGGCCAAGGCTGTAGGCGTCTAAAAATGCCTATAAGCTCCCGTATACAGCTCGAGACGAAGAGGAAGCGATGAACTTCAGCATTCAAAACGAGAGGATTCACCAAGTGGCCCGATCAATGTCAAACCACCAAATGGTGGCTTGATCAATGTCAAACCACCAAATGGTGGTTTGGCCAATATCAAACCACCAAATGGTGGCTTGATCAATGTCAAACCACCAAATGGTGGTTTGGCCAATATCAAACCACCAAATGGTGGCTTGATCAATGTCAAACCACCAAATGGTGGTTTGGCCAATATCAAACCACCAAATGGTGGCTTGATCAATGTCAAACCACCAAATGGT
>BQKN01059647.1:1177-15344 GCA_022839385.1 Asparagus kiusianus
GACGGAGGATCATGAGAGCGTCCATTGCGGCTACGTCACGCATCAGGTAGCTCCTGGCTCGAGCAGGAGTCATATCACTGGATTACATCCCGGAGTGTTGGGACTAGATGCACCACCACGTAACGAGTTTCTCGCCACTGCTTCGACCTTGAGGAATCGCCTCACTGCCCTAGGACGGGAGATGTCTGCTACTCGTCACAGGATTTATGGTTGGGTCCATTCTTTGGACAAGTCTTGGTGGAGTCGCATGACGACGTATGTTTTGAGCCGATGGAGTGAGGAGTTGCATGCTTGCGGTTTGTATACAGCTGTCCGTGCCACCATGTATGGCTTGCCTGTCAGTTTGAGACATTTCTGTGCTTTGTTCGAGCTATATAATCCAGACTCGAACACTTTTTTGACCCGGCAGGGGGAGTTGGGCTTGGCTCTTCACGAGATGCACAGGATTTCTGGCTTGCCCATGGGACAGATGCTATACCAGGAGTACTTTCCCTCTAATCATGAATTGGACCAGTTGAAGGATCGCATGCCTGATCGCTATGAGACTCTATGGGATCTCGCTTGTCATTATCACATTGCTTTGGCACAGTCTGAGCCTTTAGCAAAAAGGACCAAGGCCTCCGTGAGTCTGAAGCAGTTTGCGAACTATTTGTTCAAGAACCTGGAGAACAGTTCTGGCGAGGCTATTTGTGAGTTGGCCCCACTTACTCCATCAGAGGTGAACAGTTTGTTGAAGAAGACTGATGCTCACTCCTACACCACTAGCAGTCCTGAGGGTGGCTTTCCTACGAAGACCAGGTTCAGATCTTTCTTATGGCATGCGACCATACCGATTCGACCGATGACTCTTCTTGCCGGTTACCTCGCTATTTGGTTGAAGAAGTGTGTGGTTCCATACCAGTCTGGTGACGCCTTGCCTTTAGAGGTGCTCTACCCAGCCGTTCAGCTTGCTTATAAGAAAGAGCTTTCACTTCTTCCGGTGATGGTAGCTGATATTCACCGAGGACTTCGACAGCTCTCGGGTGCCTTCACACGGAAGGAGACCGATTTGCCAGGTCAGATTCCCACTCTTAAGGTGGAGTTTCCGTACGCTTATCTGATGGCCTGGTTCGTCCTCCACCGCTCAGATATGATGTCGGTGCCGAACGTCACAGACCACTCTGTTCCCCTGCTACAGTTGCTTGAGAATGGCAGGTGGGAGGGCCGAGGATTTTCTGATGTCAGACAGCAGCTGCAGGTCCACAAGTGTTGGGCATTCTCCACTTGTTTTTCGCAGTTCTCCGGCCGGTACGGCGAGTGCTTGATAGATGATGAGAGGCCGAGAGAGTATCGGACTCACTTAGACATTGGCTGCTTCAATTGGCTGGTGAACATTAGGCCTGGTTATCTGACTTTTCGGGTGAGGGATCAGTGCTTCATAGAGCCATATCTACCCTGCCGATTCGCTCGCCAGTTTGGCTATGATCAGCTCTACATCGGGAATCCTCGTCAGCAGTTTCGGACCCATAGTGGTTTGGTAGACGGTCTCCGTGCGTGGTTGTGGACCGTGATTGGCTGTACTGGTGCTAAGTTCAGTCTCCTGAGTATTGATCGGTAGTTGAACCTCACTTTCTTGAGCTGCAAGTGGTTACTAGCAGCTAACAAGACTGTCCCCGTGAAGCCGATTGCAGAGATAGAGGCTGAGGAGGCTTCTCAGATTGATTCCCTTAGGATTCGGGAGAACGCTCGAGCGCAGAGGGCGCGGAACAAGACTCGCCGGATTGATGAAGAGGGCCAGAGGACATTTCATTCCACAGACGAAGCTTCAGGCGGGGATCCCGAAGATTATGATGACTTTTCCGAGCGAGGTTTGCAAGTCATCTTTTACTTCTATCTTCCAGAAGTATTGAAACTGACTATGGTTTGATGTTTCAGGGACCACAGTTGATCAGGATGAAGAGTTCCGTCCTCCTCCCCAGGTGAGACCTTCGATCCCCATTGCTAGGCGGAAGAGATTAGCCCGTAAGCCGCGGGCAGCTTCCCGAGCTTCTGATATGGACCTGGCTGGCGATGATCCTGCCAGTGACGGAGGTAATATCCATCCTATGAACCATTCTCTTGGTTATTCGGAACATTGACTCATGCTCTTCTATCTCTATATAGGAGTGCGTGGAGAGAATGAGATGAGTCCCGATCCCATTCCCGTATCTCCCGATGAGTCTGACCCACTACCTTATGTAGAGAGGCCTATAGGGGTTGCTGACATTAGAGAGGAGATCAATGTAGGACCCGATTCCGTGAATCCAGGTACATTTAACACTGACACTGTATTTCTTTAGATAATACACGAATGAATTTGTGTATTCTCTAACTGTCCTCTACTTCTTGCTTCTTCAGATAATTTGCAGGAGGCGAATCCTGGAAATGAAGAGGCTGATGCACCCGTGAGAGGTAACTCATTTCCATTAGTTATAGTCTCTTCATTCTTCTTTGGCACTTATATTCTTTTAAGTCAGATTTCTCCATCGATGACTTTGACGAGGGAAGCTTGTTTGCGGACACTCCTATGATGCGCTACATATATAGCTCTCCTCAGATCGATGACCAGTTACCTGAGGATATATTTTCTGAGCCCGCCTTCGCTAAAAATCCCGAGGATGGTTCCTTTGAAGGTGTTTGCCTCTTTCTGAGTTGATTATAGGACTAGCCAATCTTGACTAATGCAACTATGATGTAACGCCTCTGCGAATTCTGTTTTGAATCTGGCAGGAGCTTTTGTTGAGAAAGACCCTGTTGAGCCGGCTGTGAGACCAACTACACCAGTTGATGCACCTACAGCCGTTACACCTCCACTACCCCCAGCGGCTCAAGGGGAAGAAGGTATAAGTCAACTCATTGAAGAGTGCTATTCCTTTTTCTTATTAAGACTTTTGACGGACTTCTCCCTTTTTTTTTGTGTAGGGTGTTCCTCTCGTCTTCATGTCTTAGTGAAGGAGTTATTATCTGACGACGATCCTGACAAGGTCGTCATCTGTATAGAAGTTCGCTCCTTCTTCTCCTTTGTGAATGCTATGATCAGCAAGCTCTTCCACGGCGGACTTTCACTTCACCAGTTTAAACCTCTCCTTAATTCCAGAATCAACTTGATAAGGGAAGCATGATATCCAGACTTGGCGAAGGCTATAGTTGACGATCTTGACTGCTTAGAGCATGAGCTCCAGATGTTTCGTGAGCTTCGAGATACCGGTGTCTCTTCATTTATCGCTGCTGAGCTGGAGACCCATTTACAGTCACTGCGCGAGACTCAGGTTCTTGCTAGTCTTGAGGTTCAGGTGCGGCGAGATCGAGTAGCTCGAGTTGAGACCGGCCTTGCTACCAGACTATCTTCCCTTGCCGAGCTTGACTCTTCCATCATCTCTTGTGAGACCCAGATAGACCAGCTCAGAAGAGAACTCCGCGAGAAAGAGGAGACCTTGGGTATTCTCCAGATAACGAGAGGACAGGATCAGCAGACCTGCACTGCTTTATCTGACGAGCTGACATCCTTAAAGCAGGAGCTGGTTGAGACAGAGGAGACTGCTGCGAAGACCTCTGCCACTACCGAGGAGTCCATTAGAGATGAGCTTAGTCAAGCTTATGATGATAAGCTGTCTAAGTTCAGTCAGCAGATTTTTAGCCACGGGCTTGATGTGTGATTTTGTTTGCTGAGTGTTTTGACTCTTGACTCTTTTAGTGAATTTCCTTTTTATCTTTATTATGATTCGTCATTTCGTTTGAAATGATTGACCACAATACTCATAGGATTTTTGGCAAACCCTCAGCCATCAACGGGTTTGATGAGCCTTTACCGACTACCGTTTGAGTCGGGCTAGCATGCGAATTGTTTAAATCCGCTCGCATGTAACGTTGCGCTAAGAGATTGAATTCTCCGAGACTTCGTGCTATGATGTCGAATACATAGACTTCGCCATTGTTACGGGAATAGGCTACCCGGCGACACGTGTTAGGTGTTGACTTTAGGATTTTTGGCTAACCCCCAGCCATCAACGGGTTTGATTAGTCTTTACCGACTACCGTTTGAATCGGGCTAGCGTGCGGATTGTTTAGATCAGTTCCGCACGTGACGTTAAGCTAAAAGAGTTAACTCTTTTAGTGCTACGACATTGAATACGTAGACTTCGTCTTTCTCCCGTGGAAAGACTAAACAGCAACGTGTATTAGACGTTGACTTAGGATTTTTTGGCAAATCCTCAGCCTTCAACGGATTTGATGTGCTCTTACCGACTACCGTTTGAGTCGGGCTTACATGCGGATTGTTTTAATCCGTTCCGCATGTGACGTTGCGCTAAAGGAATGAACTCCTTTAGACTTTGTTCTACAACTTTGAATATGTAGACTTTACCATTGTTATGGGAATAGGCTACCCAGCAACGTGTATTAGACGTTGGCTTATCCCTACTTAGGCTTTGGGATAAAGGTCCCCAAAGTCAGGGTCTGGTATCCTTTTCTACGGATAAAGATCAAACCGGCGACGCGTGTTAGGCGTCGACATATCCTTTCTTAGGATTCAGGATAAAATTCCCCATGCGTGTGAGGCATGGATTTCGGTATTATTAATAACGACCTGCCACAATGTTGAACATGTGGACGAGTGTTCTTTCCAACGGCTAAGAACTAACCGGCCGCGCGTGTTAGGCGCGGACTTATCCTTACTTAGGTTTCAGGATGAAATACCCCAGAATCGAACTCTGGTGTCTTTTTTCAATCGAAAAAAGACTAAACCGGCAGCGCGTGTTAGGCGCAGACTTATCCCTGCTTAGGATTCGGTATAAACTTCCTAGGATGAATCCTAAATTGATAAATTTTGGAAAAAGAGTTGGTGTGGGAAGGAAGAATTTTACATTCTATCCCCTGAACAAGGAATGAAGAATTTTATATTCTATTCCTTGTTTCTGGAAAGGAAGAATTTTATATTCTATTTCCAGTGCAAGAAGGAAACTAGAAGTGGGATCTCCACTCCGAGAATCCGGAAGATCTAGATAAACTTACCTTTTATAGGATTGGTTATCTGATCGAGAGAAGAGTTCTTCGTTTATCAAAGTGAAATTTCAGCTTCGGTTATAACCATGAAAGGGTTGAACCAAAGAGAAAAGAAAGAGAGTTCCTTCGTTTATCGAAAGGGGACTCCGAATTGAGATTGGACCTTTTTGGTGGACTCACTGTCAATTGAAATTGATCAGTGAGGGATTTTGATGGTGTGAACTTGGGTTATCCTTTAGAATATTAAGTGTAATATTCTTCAAGGAATTTCCTGATAAATGAGTTGTCCTGAACGTACTAGGGATAGTACTTTTTCAAAAACTTCCCATTTATTGGCATTAATTGCCTGGCACCCTCTAAAGAGATGAGGCGGTAAGCACCGTTTGAATAAACTGTGTCTATTACAAACGGTCCTTCCCACTTAGGTTCGAATTTACCTTTCTTCTTGGAGGTGAGGATTATTGGTCGGCGAGCAGCGAGGACCAGATCTCCTTCCTTGAAGCTTCTTTGGCGGACTCTTTTGTCAAAAGCCCTGGATATCCTAGCCTGGTAGAACTCGATGTGTTGTTGAGCTTTCAAGTGCTTTTCGTCCAGCCTTTCGAGTTCTTCAAGATGTTTTTGATGATGTTCTTCGGTCGTCATCTCCGTTGTGAGAGCGATCCGAAGGGAGGGGATTTGAATCTCTAACGGTAGCACAGCTTCACATCCGTACACCAGAGAATATGGAGTGGCTCCTGTAGGAGTGCGTATTGTGGTGCGATAAGCCCAGAGCGCTTCGCCGAGTTTATCGTCCCAATCTCGCTTATTGGTCTTCACAAGCTTTGACAGGATCTTGATGATCATCTTGTTGAAAGCCTCAGCTAATCCGTTCGCAGCTGGGTAATAAGCTGTCGACGAAACATCCTGAATTTTGAATTTGTCACAAAACCTGACGAAGGCGTTGCTTATGAATTGCGGACCGTTGTCATGAATGATCCGCCTCGGCACGCCGTGTCGGTATATGACGTGATGCTTGATGAAGTTGATGACGTTGTTCGTCTTCACTTCTTTAAGCGGAATGGCTTCAGCCCACTTTGAAAAGTAGTCGGTGATAGCGAGAATGAATCGATCACCTTTGACTGAAGGAGGAAAGATAGGACCGACAATATCCATACCCCATGTCTCGAATGGCCAAGACGTGGTTGATGTGTGTAATCGCTCCGGAGGTTGGTGCATATAATTTGCATGCACTTGACAAGCATGACATTCTCGGGCGTACTCGATCGCGTCACGAACCATCGTTGGCCAGAAATATCCCATTCTTCTGATTCTATCATACAGCTTGGGACCAGGCTGATGCGCTCCGCATTCTCCTTCATGTGCTTCCTTAAGAATTTCTTTTGCTTCTTCGTTCGAAAGGCATCAGAGAAGCAGATCATCATACCCCCGGCGATATAGCATACGGGTCTCGGCATTGTAAAAGAACCGCGGAGCACTTCGGCGAATAGATTCTTTTTCTTTTGCATCCTCTGGTAAAATGCCGTATTGGATGTAATCAATAATGGGAAAACGCCAATCTCGGGACTCAGACCCGATCTGGGTTGAGTTCACCTCTTTGGCGTTCTCGTTTTTATCATCCTCCTCTTCAACCTCCATATCGTATATGGGTATGCAGAGTTGGTGTGATCTTACTGTGACTAGCAGTTCAGTTTCGGGCGGTTGCGTGAGTGATACTGCCAGTGCTGCTAGTGCATCCGCATAAGCGTTCTGGAGACGCGGGATATATTCGATATAGAATTCTTCAAAAGAATCTACCATTCTGACGGCCTCCTGGTGGTATGGAATCAGGTCTGGGTTCCTGACCTCATACTCTCCACGAACTTGGTTGACGATCAATTGAGAATCTCCAAAGGCTTCGAGATATTCAACCCCCAACTCTTTGGCGAAACTGAGTCCAATGATGAGTGCGTTGTACTCGGCTACGTTATTGGAACATGGATTCGTCAGCGAATAAGCTCGGGGCATCACGTGCTTCCCTGGGGAAACTAAGACAACTCCAACTCCGGAAGTGACCTTAGGACATCCAGGGGTTACTGCCTTATTAATTGCTCTCGAAGCACCATCAAAGTATAATTGCCATACTTGTTGGTGTGATGTGGTATTAACCTCGTGGGTTTCATCTGGTAAATCATCATATACCTCAACTGTATCTGTTGTCGGACTTGCCGCCAAAAGATCACAAATCGCTTGTCCTTTGACTGACTTCTGCTGTTTGAAGTGCAAATCATATTGGGACAAGAGGAGAGCCTACATTGCCAACCGCCAATTCATCGAACCCGGTTGAGTCATGAATACCCGTACCAGATTAACATTAGCGATGACGTAAATCGTCTGGCCAACTAAGTAATGTCGCATTTTCTGTACCGCAAACACCAATGCGAGACATTCTTTCTCGATCATCGGGTATCGAGACTCGGCGCCTATCAAGGTCCGACTTAGATAATAGACTGCCTGTTCGTGACCATTATCATCGTCTTGTGCTAATAAAGCACTTATCGAATGGTTCATCGCCTTGATGTAAATCAAGAACGGTCTACCTGATTTTGGTGCAACAAGAACAGGGGGATTCATCAGATATGCCTTGATATCTTCGAATGCCTTCTGGCAAGCATCGTCCCAAATAAACGATACGCCCTTCTTGTTTAGCTTAGAAAACGGTTGGCACTTCCCGGAAAGATTCGAGATGAACCGCCTGATGTAGGCTAAATGCCCTTGCAATCCTCTGAGTTCTCTTAGATTCCTCGGGGGTTGCAATTCATTTATTGCTTTTACCTTGTCTGGGTCAATGTGTATACCCTTGGTGGTGACGATGAATCCAAGGAATTTTCCGCTGGACATTCCGAGGAAGGATTTTGTGGGATTCATCTTCAACTGATGACTCCGCATAAGATCAAACATCATTCTCAAGTCCTTGATGTGATCTTCTTTGTTGCGGCTCTTTACCACCAAATCATCAACGTAGCATTCCACCGTTTTCCTGAGGTGCTTCTGGAAAATCTTAGTCATCGCTCGTTGGTATGTAGCACCTGCATTCTTCAGACCGAACGGCATCACCGTGTAGCAGAAGATACCGAGGGGCGTTCTGAATACTGTATGCTTCTCGTCGCCCGGGTGCATCTTGATTTGATTGTATCCCGAAAAGCCGTCCATGAAGGACATTCTTTCGAACCCGCATGTATTGTCGATAATGACATCCGTGATCGGGAGAGGAAAATCATCTTTTGGACATGCTTCATTCAAATTCCTGAAGTCGATGCAAATCCTGATCTTGCCATTCTTCTTCATGACAGGAACGATGTTGGCTAACCAGTCTGGATGTTGTTCTTCCCGGATAAATCCTGAGTCGATCAACTTCTTAACTTCTGCCTCGATGGCTTCCATAATCTGCGGACGAAACCGTCTTTGCTGTTGCTTGACAGGTTTGGCATCCGGCTTGATGTCGAGGCGGTGCATTGCCACATTGGGGTCAAGCCCTGGCATGTCTTCATAGTTCCAGGCGAAGACATCAATGTACTCTCTGATCAAGGCAATTAATTCTTCCTTTTCATCTGGGGGAAGACTACCGCTGATGAATATGGGCTTTGGATTGGCTTCATCACCCATATTGATCTGGACTACTTCGTCTTCGGTGGGTGGCTCTCTTTGCTCGAACCTATCACCATACTGCATGTTTAAGTGATGAACCCATGGGTCCTCCCACGTTTGCATTTGATCGTCGTCCTCCATCGTAGACGGATCAGCTGTAGTCATGTTCGACATCAAGGTCTTGAACATTTCTCCCAAACTTGTGTCGGAATCCTCAGCTGAAGAGTCTGGCAAGTACCCATCCTTAGCTTTGTTAGCAATTTGATCGATGATTTGCCAACCACATTCGTCATCTGATGAGACATAGCCTAGGCCTCTCTTGTGACGGTAATAATTATCCGGTTTCCCTTTTGGGACATATGCCATTTTGACTGGGACACGGGAACCTCGATCGAAGTATAAACCTTCTCCGAGTGTAAAGTCGTACCCTTGTTTTTCCATGAGCGTACGCGCTTCCGGACTATATTTTGATAAGTGCAGACCAGATTTGTCGTAGTCTTCATTTTCTCTTAGGAAATGATCTGGCAACGGAAGACTTTCTCCTTTACCGTAGATCACTTCTTTTTGTCCTCCTGTTTTGGCAGGGATAATCCGAGTTGTTCCGAAAGAATGCTGGGGACGCTTCTTCGTTACATAAGAAGATCGGAGCGGCATACATAACTCGGGATTATCGTATAACCCCTTTATCGCATCATCAAGAGACAAGGAATACTCAAAATCACGATTTATTTCAATATCGGCAAGTTGCCAGTTACAACCGCCATCTGACGACTGTTCGTCGTCGAGATTGATTACAAAGGGTACAATGTCATTTAGAACAAAACCACCATTGTAATCGAATCCGGCCTCGGAATCAGCTTCTTCTCCGCTGTCCGTGCCCTGGATCGATGATTCCGTATCGGATTCATTACCATAAAGGAGAGAATCTGTAAAGTAATTCTCATACCCTTTAAATGGTTGCTTATCCGCGACCACCGTCCTAACCCTTCCATCAGTGTCGACATATTTCAGACACTGATGTAAAGTGGAGGGAACTATAACATTACTATGGATCCAAGGCCGACCCAATAGTAAGTTATAAGATGTCTCAGCATCAATCACGTAGCACGTGACCTCCGTTTTCAGATCGCCTATCTGGCACTTTATCCGGATTTTCCCCAAAGGTCTTGACCCGCTGGTGTTGAACCCGTAAATGACTGTGCCCGTAGATGCCAACTTGCTGACTGGAATGCCAAGGCTGTGCATTAGGCGAAGTGGCATAATACTCACAGCGGAACCCGGATCCACTTGGATTCGGTTGACCTCGCTGGAGCCAATGTACCCGACGAAGTACAAGGGCCGATCATGATTTGAATTCTTCGTCTGCATGTCCTCTTTGGTGAAGGTGATGCAAGGAAGATTCTTGGCCGCCACATTACACTGTTGGGCTAACATTTCCAGTTTTTCGGGAGCTGGTTTGAACCTGGTGAGGAATGCCTCCGAATCGGCCAAGGCTTCTTGCAAGGCTTCTCTAGTTTCCTTGGACAATCGGAGCAACTCATACAGCGTTATCCGTGCTGGAATATTGGCTAGCTGAGCCATGATGTCGAAGGCACGCGGATTTTTTGAACTCTCCGGTTTGTCCTTTCCAATCGGACGACTAAAACGAGACTGCTTCGGATTCCGAACCTCCTCGGGCCCCTTTTCTTTCTGTTTATCAACTGGTTGCCGTCGAGCATCTTCAACCGGTTTGGGAACTGCAATCACCCCCAGCTCTGTGAGAGTCTTGGCTGGCCCCCGTTTTGTCACCCCTTGCTCAGCAAATTGATCGCCAGGGGATGGATATTTGAAGTGGTATTCATTTCCACTCCGGGTCGCAAAGACCTCATGTTCCTTGTCGGAAAGTGGGAAAGCGGTGATTCTTTCGTCATCTTCTCCTGGGATGGCAGAAACTCCGTAACAAGACTTGCCTTTCCCTTTGGACTTCTTCTTGGATGACGATCCTGCCCATTGTTCATCTTCAATCAGGTCGGGGTGCACCCAGAGAATTTCACCGTTTGGGGCTGTGTGAGGCACAAGTCCCTTTTGGCGTTGTCCGTGCGGGTCGTCATTCACCGTCTTCATCCCGACTTTGGTGACGCGCTTCGGCTCAAACCAAGCTGTAGGTACTGATCCAAAACTAATCGACACCGCATTTGCTCCCACATTCTTAGCCGGTTTCGGAGTTATGACCCCTACGTCGATCAACGCTTGGATCTTGTCCTTGAGGTGGTAGCAAGACTTCGTTGGGTGGTGGACCACTCTGTGGTACGCGCAGTACTTCGGGTCCGTCACCTTAGTGGCTCCTTCATGGTCCACGATCGCCGGCAACTGGATTTTGTTGTTCTCCAACAAGTACTTGAAGATGCCGGCGACTTCATCATCCTTGAAGGAGTAGACTTTGGGAAACCTCGGCTCCGAAGACTTTTGCTTCTGAGACCGTTGCTGCCAATGCGGCTGCGATTGTTGTGGCGCTCGCTGCTGCTGCTGTTGCTGAGGTTGCAATTGAAAAGTCTGGTTAGCATCAACAGCATTAACGTGAGCTTTACCTTTCCCTTTCTGGTTGAAGTTCTGCTTCGGAGGATTTGTTGTCGGTTGGCCTCTCTCCACCTTCTTCCTCCTAAGGAAACGCTCAGCTTGTTCTCCTCGAACCTTCAAATCCTTCCAGGTCTTGGATGGTGCTGTGCCCATTGCTTCCAACACATCCAGCGAGAGGTTGTTGTGGCAGGTCTGGAGGATGAATTCCTCGGTGATCGGGTCCCGGCAATTCATCGCCTTGTTCCGGAACCTCTTGATGAATGTGTCGACCAACTCCCCGTCTTTCTGCTTCTCATCGAGCAACGATCCGATAGATATTTCGGTGTCGTCATCGAAGAAATTCGCGAGGAACTTAGTCTCCATGTCATCCCAGCTATTTATGCTTCCTGGCTTGAGGCGACGATACCAATCGAAGGCAGCTCTGCGAAGAGTGCCGACGAATGACCGTACCATCAGAGGCTCATTACCAGAGATGACTCCCAAGTGCGATTTGAAATAAATCAAATGCTGAGTGGGTGAACCCATCCCATTAAACGGCATGAAGTTAATTAGACTGAACTTCGCCGGATATGGGATTGATTCTCACTCTCTCGGGTATGGACAAGGAATGCCCGTCTTTTTCGTCTCTTGAGCAGAGATCAATGTGTTAATCTTGCTCTCGAGATTTTTAATTTTTAGGCTTTCACCTGTGTCTTCGCTAGCATTCTCGTTACCACCCCCTGGGTTGATGGGAGGGTTGTTAGCATTGTGACCCTCATTTGTGTCCTCATCTTCCAGGTTGTTCTGGTTGGGACGACTTGGTTCGCCTTGTTGGTTCCTCAATGCTTGAAGCTGTTGGTCATGCATCTCTCTCATGTTCTGCATAGCCATTTGCATTTCAAACCTAAAGGTCTCCTATTGTTTGGCCATGGCATCTTCAAGCATCTTGGCCACTTGCTCCGTGTTTATCATAAACGCCTCGCGGGGTTGTCGTTCACTGGACACTGTATTATCAGACGCCACTGCTGAGCCAACATCTGATTCTTCATCTCCCGAAGGTACTCTTGTTCGAATTCTACCATACGTCGCGTGAATGATAGCCCCAGATTGTAGACGAGTTACACGTCGGGATATTTCTGGAACCGCCTCGGGGTTATCCTGAGCCGATGTTCCTGTGCCGGTCATATTTACGGTGACCCTTGAATGCTCACCATCTTCGACCATCTTCCTTCTTTGTTGGAAACGCCTATGCCTTGGTTTTGGCGTTCCATTGCTGAGTCTTTCGAACACAGATACTCTTTCGGGGACTGTCTTAACACAGTTGCATTCCGACAGTACTGCCCGAATGAGCTTCGAACAAGGACATTGCGTTTCGAGCCTTCGAGGGCTCCTCTTTCTGGATTTATTCGTACCCCCGGTACGATAGTACAGCTCGTCCGTTTGAAGGTCGGAGCACGCTATCGTGTGTTGGCACGATCTCTCAGGTATAACGTTGTCGTCATCAGATGACAGCGTTTCCTTTTGAGGAATAATTGTCTTCTTCGGACCATCCAGAGTCACACGCCTCGAAACACGCCTTTGTGGGCGTGAATCTTCAGCGGGCGCCTACACTTCGATGCGCAAAGTTGTGCGCTTGGGTGCCACGGTTTGCTCCAAGTGTTGAGGGTTGCGGCGACCCCCAGCATGTTGCATTGGTTGGGACTTCTTCATTGGCCCCAAGCGTTCCTGTACAGGAGCTTTACCTCGTTCCTTCGGAAGTGGGCCGAGGCGCTCCAAAACAGACTTTCTCTTCTGGGATGGTCCTGCGGGATCTCCCTGAGTAGTTGCAGAAATTACCGGCTGTTTGGATTGATTTGCCGGGTGTTGAATCTTAGGAGGCTGCGGTTGTCGCTCCTTGGTCTGAACCGTTGCTTCAGACTTTGGCCTCCAAATCTTGCGACTTGGTGGCGACTTTTTGACCACCTCCTTCTGCAACTTCCGACGGGCTTCTTCAGCTTTGGCCCGTGCTTGCGCCGACAACGCGCGCCGTTTGCGGATGCGCTCCTCCAGCATCGAGCAATTCCGTTTGACACGGACCCACTCCATTGTCGATGGTTTGGAGGAACCACCCTTTACTTGCTGTTGAGGCTGTTTGCCTCGTTTGTTCTTCAGATCCGCATGGTAGCGGACCCCGTCAACGGACTCTATGGCCTTGGCGAATTGCTTCGCGAGGCGTTGACGCTGCCTCTGGCGGGCTCTCTTGGAGAGAGTCACCACGCCTTCAATGGCGGATTTGACCTTCTTTGAGGTCGGTAGGGCCTTACTCAACGCAGCTTCGGCGTCGATTGGGGTGAGGTCGTCGTTGGTGGCTTCAACTTCATCGCACCAACGGACTTTTCTCCTGGAAGAGAACTTCTAAAACTTCTTGGACTTGGGGGAGGAGGTAGATCCGGATGAGGACACGTACTCCTCGTACTTCTGCTGGTCGAATTCATACTCGACCTCCTCCACGACCGGGATCGAGATCCGCGGCTACGACACTCCGATCTCGACAGCGAGATCGGTGGCTCCCACTGTGGTCGCCAGATTGTTCGCGGGAAAAATTAGATTCTTCTTCATTGACGAACTCATTGCACTCAATGTTAACAACTTTTTGCGTTTACAAAGATCCGGTCTTTTTATAAGAGCCGGTTACAACGAAATTCAAAACAAATAAAGAAAAATTACAACTTTCCTTGTTTAACGAACAGATCGCGAGCTCCTGTTTTGCGGTCACTCGCTTTGTGGGTTGTTTGCCTGTGCCGGGGTTGATTACCGTGGACCACCGTGCAATCTCGATCCAAACAGATCTACGCAGTATAACGGGTATTATCCCACCAAGGAGATAATAGCCGGGAGGGATCGTTTCACCAAGGAAACGACCGCTCGAATCTCGGGATCTAAGAACCAAGCTTAGATCCGGAGTAGAACAACGTAGATCTGAGGATTAGCCTCTTCGAACTCCTGCCTT
>BQKN01059650.1:0-17730 GCA_022839385.1 Asparagus kiusianus
AATGTGGCAATGCACCGCCTCGACATCAAGCCGGATGCCAAACCTGTCAAGCAACAGCAAAGACGATTTCGTCCGCAGATCATGGAAGCCATCGAGGCTGAGGTTAAGAAGTTGATCGACTCAGGATTCATCCGAGAGGAACAACATCCAGACTGGTTAGCCAACATCGTTCCCGTCATGAAGAAAAAATGGCAAGATCAGGGTTTGCATCGACTTCAGGAATCTGAACGAAGCATGTCCAAAAGACGATTTCCCTCTCCCGATCACGGATGTCATTATTGACAATACATGCGGATTCGAGAGAATGTCCTTCATGGACGGCTTTTCGGGGTATAATCAAATCAAGATGCACCCGGACGACGAGAAACATACAGCATTCAGAACGCCCCTCGGTATCTTCTGCTACACGGTGATGCCTTTCGGTCTGAAGAATGCAGGTGCTACATACCAACGAGCAATGACTAAGGTTTTCCAGAAACATCTCAGGAAAACGGTGGAATGCTACGTTGATGATTTGGTGGTAAAAAGCCGCAACAAAGCAGATCACGTCAAAGACTTGAGAACGATGTTTGATCTCATGCGGAGCCATCAATTAAAGATGAATCCCACAAAATCCTTCCTCGAAATGTCCAGCGGAAAATTCCTTGGATTCGTCGTCACCACTAAGGGTATACACATTGACCCAGACAAGGTAAAAGCGATAAATGAATTGCAACCCCCGAGGAATCTAAGAGAACTCAGAGGATTGCAAGGGCGTTTACCTTACATCAGGCGGTTCATCTCGAATCTTTCCGGGAAATGCCAACCATTTTCTAAGCTAAACAAGAAGGGCGTATCGTTTATTTGGGACGATGCTTGCCAGAAGGCATTCGAAGATATCAAGGCATATCTGATGAATCCCCCTGTTCTGGTCGCACCAAAATCAGGTAAACCGTTCTTGATTTACATCAAGGCGATGAACCATTCGATAAGTGCTTTATTAGCACAAGACGATGATAATGGTCACGAACAGGCAGTCTATTATCTAAGTCGGACCTTGATAGGCGCCGAGTCTCGATACCCGATGATCGAGAAAGAATGTCTCGCATTGGTGTTTGCGGTACAGAAGATGCGACATTACTTAGTTGGCCAGACGATTTACGTCATCGCTAATGTTAATCCGGTACGGGTATTCATGACTCAACCAGGTTCGATGAATTGGCGGTTGGCAAAGTGGGCCCTCCTCTTGTCCCAGTATGATTTACACTTCAAACAGCAGAAGTCAGTCAAAGGACAAGCGATTTGTGATCTTTTGGCGGCAAGTCCGACAACAGACACAGTTGAGGTATATGATGATTTACCAGATGAAACCCACGAGGTTAATACCACATCACACCAACAAGTATGGCAGTTATACTTCGATGGTGCTTCGAGAGCAGTTAATAAGGCAGTAACCCCTGGATGTCCTAAAGTCACATCCGGAGTTGGAGTGGTCTTAGTTTCCCCAGGGAAGCACGTGATGCCCCGAGCTTATTCACTGACGAGTCCATGTTCCAATAACGTAGCCGAGTACAAAGCGCTCATCATTGGACTCAGTTTTGCCAAAGAGCTGGGGGTCGAGTATCTCGAAGCTTTTGGGGACTCTCAATTGATAGTCAACCAAGTTTGTGGAGAGTATGAAGTCAGGAACCCAGATCTGATTCTGTACCACCAAGAGGCTGTCAGAATGGCAGATTCTTTTGAAGAATTCTACATCGAATACATCCCACGTCTCCAGAATGCTTATGCGGATGCACTGGCAGCACTAGCAGTATCACTCGCGCAACCGCCCGAAACTGAACTGCTAGTCACAGTAAGATCACACCAACTCTGCATACCCATATACGATATGGAGGTTGAAGAGGAGGATGATAAAAACAAGAACGCCAAAGAGGTGAACTCAACCCAAATCGGGTCCGAGTCCCGAGATTGGCGTTTTCCCATCATCGATTACGTCCAATACGGTATTTTACCGGAGGACGTAAAGGAAAAAGAATCTATTCGCCGAAGAGCACCACGGTTCTTTTACAATACCGAGACACGTACGCTATATCGCCGGGGGTATGATGATTTGCTTCTCCGATGCCTTTCGAACGAAGAAGCAAAAGAAGTTCTTAAGGAAGCACATGAAGGAGAATGCGGTGCGCATCAGCCTGGTCCCAAGCTGTATGATCGAATCAGAAGAATGGGATATTTCTGGCCAACAATGGTTCGTGACGCGATCGAGTACGCCCGAGAATGTCACGCTTGCCAAGTGCATGCGAATTATATGCACCAACCTCCGGAGCGATTGCACACATCAACCACGTCTTGGCCATTCGAGACATGGGGTATGGATATTGTCGGTCCTATCTTTCCTCCTTCAGTCAAAGGTGATCGATTTATTCTCGCTATCACCGACTACTTTTCAAAGTGGGCTGAAGCCATTCCGCTTAAAGAAGTAAAGACGAACAACGTCATCAACTTCATCAAGCATTACGTCATATACCGACACGGTGTGCCGAGGCGGATCATTCATGACAACGGTCCACAATTTATAAGCAACGCCTTCATCAGGTTCTGTGACAAGTTCAAGATTCAAGATGTTTCGTCGACAGCTTATTACCCAGCTGCGAACGGATTAGCTGAGGCTTTCAACAAGACGATCATCAAGATCCTATCAAAGCTTGTGAAGACCAATAAGCGAGATTAGGACGATAAACTCGGCGAAGCGCTCTGGGCTTATCGCACCACAATACGCACTCCTACAAGAGCTACTCCATATTCTCTGGTGTATGGATGTGAAGCTGTGCTACCGTTAGAGATTCAAATCCCCTCCCTTCGGATCGCTCTCGCAACTGAGATGACGACCGACGAGCAGCACCGAAAACGTCTTGAGGAACTCGAAAGGTTGGACGAAAAGCGCTTGGAAGCTCAACAGCACATCGAGTTCTACCAGGCTAGGATATCCAGGGCTTTTGACAAAAGGGTTCGCCAAAGAAGCTTCAAGGAAGGAGATCTGGTCCTCGCTGCTCGCCGAACAATAATCCTCACCTCTAAGAAGAAAGGTAAATTCGAACCTAAGTGGGAAGGACCGTTTGTGATAGATACAGTCTATTCGAACGGCGCTTATCGCTTAATTTCTCTAGAGGGTGACAGGCAACTAATGCCAATAAATGGGAAGTTTTTGAAAAAGTACTATCCCTAGTACATTCAGGACAACTCATTTATCGGGAAGTTCCTTGAAGAATATTATACTTAATATTACGGAGAATAACCCAAGTTCATTTTCATCACCAAAATCCCTCACTGATCAATTTCAATTGACAGTGAGTCCACCAAAAAGGTCCACTCTCAATTCGGAGTCCCATTTCGATAAACGAAGGAACTCTCTTTCTTTTCTCTTTGGTTCAACCCTTTCATGGTTATAACCGAAGCTGAAATTTCACTTCGATAAACGAAGAACTCTTCTCTCGATCAGATAACCGATCCTATAAAAGGTAAGTTTATCTAGATCTTTCGGATTCTCGGAGTGGAGATCCCACTTCTAGTTTCCTTCTCGCACTGGAAATAGAATATAAAATTCTTCCTTTCCAGAAACAAGGAATAGAATATAAAATTCTTCCTTCCTTGTTCAGGGAATAGAATATAAAATTCTTCCTTCCCACATCAACTCTTTTTCCAAAACTTATAAAATTAGGATTCATCCTAGGAAGTTTATCCCGAATCCTAAGCAGGGATAAGTCTGCGCCTAACACGCGCTGCCGGTTTAGTCTTTTTTCGATTGAAAAAGACACCAGAGTTCGATTCTGGGGTATTTTATCCTGAAACCTAAGTAAGGATAAGTCCGCACCTAACACGCGCTGCCGGTTAGTTCTGAACCGTTAAAAAAAACACCCGTCCGCATATTCAACATTGTGTCAGGTAGTTATTAATAACACTGAAATCCATGCCTCACACGCATGGGGAATTTTATCCTGAATCCTAAGAAAGGATACGTCGACGCCTAACACGCGTCGCCGGTTTGATCTTTATCCGTAGAAAAGGATACCAGAGCCTGACTCTGGGGACCTTTATCCCAAAGCCTAAGTAGGGATAAGCCAACGTCTAATACACGTTGCTGGGTAGCCTATTCCCATAACAATGGTAAAGTCTACATATTCAAAGTTGTAGCACAAAGTCTAAGGGAGTTCATTCCTTTAGCGCAACGTCACATGCGGAACGGATTAAAACAATCCGCATGTAAGCCCGACTCAAACGGTAGTCGGTAAGAGCACATCAAATCCGTTGAAGGCTGAGGATTTGCCAAAAATCCTAAGTCAACGTCTCATACACGTTGCTGTTTAGTCTTTTCACAGGAGAAAGACGAAGTCTACGTATTCAATATCGTAGCACTAAAAGAGTTAACTCTTTTTAGCTTAACGTCACGTGTGGAACGGATTTAGACAATCCGCACGCTAGCCCGACTCAAACGGTAGTCGGTAAAGGCTAATCAAATCCGTTGAAGGCTAGGGGTTAGCCAAAAATCCTAAAGTCAACACCTAATACGTGTTGCCGGGTAGCCTATTCCCGTAACAATGGCGAAGTCTATGTATTCGACATCATAGCACAAAGTCTCAGAGAATTCAATCTCTGAGCGCAACATTACATGCGAGCGGATTTAAACAATTCGCATGCTAGCCCGACTCAAACGGTAGTCGGTAAAGGCTCATCAAACCCGTTGATGGCTGAGGGTTTGCCAAAAATCCTATGAGTATTGTGGTCAATCATTTCAAACGGAATGACGAATCATAATAAAGATAAAAAGGAAATTCACTAAAAGAGTCAAGAGTCAAAACACTCAGCAAACAAAATCACACATCAAGCCCGTGGCTAAAAATCTGCTGACTGAACTTAGACAGCTTATCATCATAAGCTTGACTAAGCTCATCCCTAATGGACTCCTCGGTAGCGGCAGAGGTCTTCGCAGCAGTCTCCTCTGTCTCAACCAGCTCCTGCTTTAAGGATGTCAGCTCGTCAGATAAAGCAGTGCAGGTCTGCAGATCCTGTCCTCTCGTCATCTGGAGAATACCCAAGGTCTCCTCTTTCTCGCGGAGTTCTCTTCTGAGCTGGTCTATCTGGGTCTCACAAGAGATGATGGAAGAGTCAAGCTCGGCAAGGGAAGATAATCTGGTAGCAAGGCCGGTCTCAACTCGAGCTACTCGATCTCGCCGCACCTGAACCTCAAGACTAGCAAGAACCTGAGTCTCGCGCAGTGACTGCAAACGGGTCTCCAGCTCGGCAGCGATAAATGAAGAGACACCGGTATCTCGAAGCTCACGAAACATCTGGAGCTCATGCTCTAAGCAGTCAAGATTGTCAACTATGGCCTTCGCCAAGTCTGGATATCCTGCTTCCTTTATCAAGTTGATTCTGGAATTAAGGAGAGGTTTAAACTGGTGAAGTGAAAGTCCGCCGTGGAAGAGCTTGCCGATCATAGCATTCACAAAGGAGAAGAAGGAGCGAACTTCTATACAAATGACGACCTTGTCAGGATCGTCGTCAGATAATAACTCCTTCACTAAGACATGAAGACGAGAGGGACGCCCTACACAAAAAAGGGAGAAGTCCATCAAAAGTCTTAATAAGAAAAAGGAATAACACTCTTCAATGAGTTGACTTATACCTTCTTCCCCTTGAGCCGCTGGGGGTAGTGGAGGTGTAACGGCTGTAGGTGCATCAACTGGTGTAGTTGGTCTCACAGCCGGCTCAACAGAGTCTTTCTCAACAAAAGCTCCTGTCAGATTCAAAACAGAATTCGCAGAGGCGTTACATCATAGTTGCATTAGTCAAGATTGGCTAGTCCTATAATCAACTCAGAAAGAGGCACATACCTTCAAAGGAACCATCCTCGGGATTTTTAGCGAAGGCGGGCTCAGAAAACATATCCCCAGGTAACTGATCATCGATCTGAGGAGAGCTATATATGTAGCGCATCATAGGAGTGTCCGCAAACAAGCTTCCCTCGTCAAAGTCATCGATGGAGAAATCTGACATAAAAGAATATCAGTGCCAAAGAAGAATGAAGAGACTACAACTAATGGAAATGAGTTACCTCTCACGGGTGCATCAGCCTCTTCATTTCTAGGATTCGTCTCCTGCAAATTATCTGAAGAAGCAAGAAGTAGAGGACAGTTAGAGGATACACAAATTCATTTGTGTATTATCTAAAGAAATACAGTGTCAGTGTTAGATGTACCTGGATTCACGGAACCGGGTCCTACATTGATCTCCTCTCTAATGCCAGCAACCCCTGTAGGCCTCTCTACATGAGGTAGTGGGTCAGACTCATCGGGAGATACGGGAATGGGATCGGGACTCGTCTCATTCTCTCCACGCACTCCTACATAGAGATAGAAGAGCATGAGTCAATGTTCCGAATAACCAAGAGAATGGTTCACAGGATGGGTATTACCTCCGTCACTAGCAGGATCATCGCCAGCCAGGTCCATATCAGAAGCTCAGGAAGCTGCACGCGGCTTACGGGCTAATCTCTTCCGCCTAGCAATGGGGATCGAAGGTCTCGCCTGGGGAGGAGGACGGAACTCTTCATCCTGATCAACTGTGGTCCCTGAAACATCAAACCATAGTCAGTTTCAATACTTCTGGAAGATAGAAGTAAAAGATGAATTGCAAACCTCGCTCGGAAAAGTCATCATAATCTTCGGGATCACCGCCTGAAGCCTTGTCTGTGGAATGGAATGTCCTCTGGCCCTCTTCATCAATCCGGCGAGTCTTGTTCCGCGTCCTCTGTGCCCGAGCGTTCTCCCGAATCCTAAGGGAATCAAGCTGAGAAGCCTCCTCAGCCTCTATCTCTACAATCGGCTTCACGGGGACAGTCTTGTTAGCTGCTAGTAACCACTTGCAGCTCAAGAAAGTAAGGTTCAACTGCCGATCAATACTCGGGAGACTGAACTTAGCACCAGTACAGCCAGTCACGGTCCACAACCATGCACGGAGACCGTCTACCAAACCACTATGGGTCCGAAACTGCTGACGAGGATTCCCGATGTAGAGCTGATCATAGCCAAACTGGCGAGCGAATCGGCAGGGTAGATATGGCTCTATGAAGCACTGATCCCTCACCCGAAAAGTCAGATAGCCAGGCCTAATGTTCACCAGCCAATTGAAGCAGCCAATGTCTAAGTGAGTCCGATACTCTCTCGGCCTCTCATCATCTGTCAAGCACTCGCCGTACCGGCCGGAGAACTACGGAAAACAAGTGGAGAACGCCCAACACTTGTGGACCTACAGCTGCTGTCTGACATCAGAAAATCCTCGGCCTTCCCACCTGCCATTCTCAAGCAACTGTAGCAGGGGAACAGAGTGGTCTGTGGCGTTCGGCACCGACATCATATCCGAGCAGTGGAGGACGAACCAGGCCATCAGATAAGCGTACGGAAGCTCCACCTTAAGAGTGGGAATCTGACCTGGTAAATCGGTCTCCTTCCGTGTGAAGGCACCCGAAAGCTGTCGAAGTCCTCGGTGAATGTCAGCTACCATCACCGGAAGAAGTGAAAGCTCTTTCTTATAAGCAAGCTGAACGGCTGGGTAGAGCACCTCTAAAGGCAATGCATCACCAGACTGAAATGGAACCACACACTTCTTCAACCAAATAGCGAGATAACCGGCAAGAAGAGTCATCGGTCGAATCGGTGTGGTCGCATGCCATAAGAAAGATCTGAACCTGGTCTTCGCAGGGAAGCCACCCTCAGGACTGCTAGTGGTGTAGGAGTGAGCATCAGTCTTCTTCAACAAACTGTTCACCTCTGAGGGAGTAAGTGGGGCCAACTCACAAATATCCTCGCCAGAACTGTTCTCCAGGTTCTTGAACAAATAGTTCGCAAACTGCTTCAGACTCACGGAGACCTTGGTCCTTTTTGCTAAAGGCTCGGACTGTGCCAAAGCAATGTGATAATGACAAGTGAGATCCCATAGAGTCTCATAGCGATCAGGCATGCGATCCTTCAACTGGTCCAATTCATGATTAGAGGGAAAGTACTCCTGGTATAGCATCTGTCCCATGGGCAAGCCAGAAATCCTGTGCATCTCGTGGAGAGCCAAACCCAACTCCCCCTGCCGGGTCAAAAAAGTGTTCGAGTCTGGATTATATAACTCGAACAAAGCACAGAAATGTCTCAAACTGACAGGCAAGCCATACATGGTGGCACGGACGGCTGTATACAAACCGCAAGCGTGCAACTCCTCACTCCATCGGCTCAAAACATACGTCGTCATGCGACTCCACCAAGACTTGTCCAAAGAATGGACCCAACCATAAATCCTGTGACGAGTAGCAGGCATCTCCCGTCCTAGGGCAGCAAGGCGATTCCTCAAGGTCGAAGCAGTGGCGAGAAACTCGTTACGTGGTGGTGCATCTAGTCCCAACACTCCAGGATGCAATCCAGTGATATGACTCCTGCTCGAGCCAGGAGCTGCCTGATGCGTGACGTAGCCGCAATGGACGCTCTCATGATCCTCCGTCAAGCGCCACGACATCTCCCGTGTCACAGCCTGACGCCTGAGCTCAGTCAATGAGCGATGTCGAGGAATCTCCGGCAAGTATATGAAGCCACTGGCGGTCTTATGAAGCCACTGCTCAGCGTCAACGAATACGGCTTCTGGGTCATCGACAGAATCACCAAATAGGAAATCGCTCTTCCGAAGAGGCTGAGTAGAGCTGGCGTCCTTCACAAAAGGCGCGTCTGTGATCAGCTGACGAATAGCTAGATGACCACCTTCCCTCACCACCTGGGCAACCTCAGTCGACGTGCCCGAAGCAAACTGAGGAGTAGCTGGAATAGGAGAAGGATCGTCGGAGGTCGAGTAATACTCGCCACGACGCCCACAGACTGCGTGGGACGAGAATGATCCAGAAGGGTACCCCACTGCAAAATAGACAGTTAAACACTGGTTAGTCTCGATTATAAAAGGAAATTGAACTCATCTTACAAATAGTTAAGGTAGAGTCATTGCCTTATGAAGGATGAGACGATTTGGCCACATTGTGCAATTACAACACAGGGTATGTCGACAACATATCCCTGCCTTATAAAGCGCAATGTAGCGTCAAATCGCCCCCTTTAATTTTGAGATGTGGTTTTGACCAAGCAAAACATATCTTTGAAGCGTCGATCCTCACCAACGAGAATCAAGGCTCTTCCCGATTGCCTCGCCAAGGAGAACAACGTCGGGTAAAAATGGACCAATTTGCAAATTTTCAAGAAAAGAGGGGTTAATTTGTAAAATTCCCAAATATGCCGAAAGCGTCGATCCTCACCAAGGAGAATCAAGGCTCTTCCCGATTGCCTCGCCAAGGAGAACAACGTGGGGTAAAAAAGGACTAGTTTGTAAATTTACAAGAAAATAGGGACTAATTTGTAAATTTCCAAATACTGCCAAAAATAGCTCACCAGCATAGGAGGGAGGCGCGCCATCAGCCAACATAGCAGGGGAACGACCTCTCGAAGGACGCGACATGACAAGCTGCAAAATAAATTAAAAGAGGTCAGATCTAGAAAAAAAAAATCACTTTTTTATCAGATCTACCCCCCTGAAAGATTAACTCGGGGCGCCATATCATAGTTTTAACCCCCACATACGATCCCACAAGTACATAAATTAAATTGAGTATGAAAAAGATCAAAATTATGGAGGATTTACCTGAAGAAAGGCTCGAGATCCAATAAAGATGAGGTCTTTTAGGAAACTTTCACCACGTGCTCGAGGGGCCTGAGAGGGATTTTAAAGAATGGTTTTTTGAGGGATTTTTCAGTCCAAGATCCAAAGGAACCCTAGATCTAGGACAAATATCAAGATTTGAAGACGAAAGAGTGCTCGAGGGAAGAGAAAAGGCAAAAAGAGAGTAAGGGGGGGCCGGCCCTAGAAAAAGAGAAGGAAAAGAAGAAAAAGAAAGAAAAAGGGACCCTTTTATAGGTTGGGCTAAGTTGAACCGGACCGGACCAAGTTGAATCGAACCAGACCAGTCCAAATTAGTTCAAAAGAGGCCGAATCAAGCGTCAAAACGACTTCAAATCAACTGAGGGTCCCATCCTTGGTTTATTCCTGTCTCTCCCACACATTCGGAAGGAACGGAAGAAATCTTTTGAGCCAAATTACTGCCTTTTTTGGCTCATTTTCAAGCCGGTTCAACTTATTTTGAGCACGGAAATACTCCAATAAGGTATACGAGTATAAACTATTCCCCATTTTTATTAAGAAGTTCCTGGAGAATATTTTTCTAAAAATATTCTTAAGGCTAACTCAATAACACGACGCCGGACAACGCGTCGCAAATAAAGACTCAACGCCAACAATCGAGGGTTAGTTGTATGTCGAACCAACAAACACGAGCTAAAGATTGGAAAATCAGGAATCGACTTCAAGTTCAAATTTCGACGACGGTCAGACAATAAATGCAGCACCGGAAACCTTACAAGTATTCGACGAAGCACCGAATAGCCTGAAGGAGTGAAGGAATACAGAACAAAAGTCGTTCCAGGTCCCGTTACACCGACAAAGGGTAGGGGCAATCATATCCAAAGTATTCCAGACTCTTCTATAAAAGAATGAGGCTGGAACACTTTGGAGGGGGTATCTGTAGGCATATAAAATTACCTATAGGTCCCTTAACATGGCTCGGCACGATGATTCGACAAATCAACGGACGTTCGAGCGACGAGGCGATGAGGCACGCAAGCAACGGAATACGTTCGCGTGTGGAACCAAACCAACGGTTCGGAAAGTTAACGAGTTGTCCAACAACAAAACGGACTTGAACTCAAACACCAAGGCAGGAATACTACCAAATAAAGACCTGGGCTATCAAATCAAAGTCCGGACAAATCAAACGAAGAACCGAAAGACGGAAAACAACCGAATACCGGAAAACGACAAAACGGAACACACCTGGGGACTCGGCCTAAACCGAGCCAACCCGGGGTGGCTCGGCCCAAGCCGAGCCACCCTGAGGTGGCCCGACTCCCCCCTTCTCTCTTTTGTGCACACATGCATAGTTTTGAGTGCCTATAAATAGGCGGGGTGGTTGTTCATTTGGGAGGACTTTTTCTGAAACTTCTGAAGAGCCGAAACTCTGCCGGATTGCGACCTCAACTCGGAATTGTGAAGGCTTGAAGACTTGGATACTCAGATCTACGTCATTCTACTCCGGATCTAAGCTTGGTTCTTAGATCCCGAGATTTGAGCGAGCGTTTCCTTGGTGAAACGATCCCTCCCGGCTATTATCTCCTTGGTGGGATAAACCCGTTATACCACGTAGATCTGTTCGGATCGAGATTGCGTGGCGGTCCACGGTAATCAACCCCGGCACAGGCAAACAACCCACGCAAGTGAGGGACCATAAAACAGGAAACTCGTGATTTGTTCAGAGAAAATTGTAATTTTTATTTCTTTATTTTGATTTTCATTGTAACCGGCTCTTATAAAAAGACCGGATCTTTGTAAACGCATAAAGTTGTTATCAAAGTTGTAATGAAATCATCAATGAAGAAGAACACAATTTTCCACGCGAACAGGGAATACAACATCAATCTACCATTTGTCAAAGCTGTGAGAGGGGACGATAATATGTTTCAACCACAACATGAGGAACCCAGCCAGCAACGCCTTGTGGGAAATCTGCTCCTCAGCTTTATGGATGAAGCTCTCAAACTCCATGCTGGCTATGTAACCACATTCATTTGAGGCGGTCATGTAGGAAATAGGGGGATGAGCAAATATACACCACGTCGACTCAACCTCGTCACAAGGATCCAGTGGCGCCACCGAGACCTTCTTTTGATCCAAGTTCTTAAACAAATAGTTCACCCATATGCTATGGCTAAGAGGCGTTCCCTTCTTCTCTACACGGTCCTCTGTGCTCAGGCAAATGTGGTAATGGCACATCAGCTCCAAAAAGCTGTAATGACTTAGGGTGGTCTTTCTCCAGATATACCAACCCCATGTGCCCTTAGAGAAATTCTTCCTAGGGGTATCCTCCCAGTGGCAACCCGAAGACTTCTACCATCTTGTGAAGACGAAAATCCCAGGGACGAAATTTTTCATTTGTTTCAAACGTAACCTTTTTATTGTAATATGTGCTACTTGCAATATAAAAGACCCAAAATAGGATGGTGACTCTGTTCGGGATTTTGTTCTTCTTCAATGAGAAAACTGTGTCGTAGCCCCATACTAAGATCCTCATGTCTTTCACTAAATTGGTGGTCATTGAATTTGACAAAGAGATATTGAGGAATTCATTTCCTCCAAATATGAACAAGAATATGCCAACAGTTCTTCTAATCTCAAATACTCTCATGGTATCAAAACTATATTGTTCGAAACTAATGGTGTGTATCATCAAACAAGATCAAAGGAGGGGGCAGCGACCTCCTTTGACTATTCCCTCCTTCGAGCACGTGTACTGTGAAGTCCACCTCAAGTTAACCAGCCCACTACTAGTGACACTAATTTTTCCATAGCATTAAATGCTACCCTAGCTCAAGTCAGAAGCAATAATAGGCTATAGATATGATGGAGTGAGAAGATCTTCTCCAATAGATGGAAGCCTAAAGAAAAGCTTTAGAAGAGCGATTCGTGCGACTAAAAAAGATGTTTGGTCAATTATAGCGGCTTCTCAACCTCACCTGAGTTCTTCGAGAGGAAAACAAATATTTACAGAATTTTTCCTAGAAAAGGAACAAATACATCAAGAAGATGCAAATTCTGATCATTTAGGATGAAAAATAATAGCGCCTCCTAAACCAAGTCAGGAGACAAAGGTCCTCGAGGTCCTATAGTGAACAGAGCTAAAGTAGGTTGGGATTACTCGACTTTATCCTATTGAATGGAATTCTATTCCTTATTTGATGAAGTTCAACCTATGACGTCGCACCTGTTTGATGGCAAATGTTCTCTAAACTGACACATTTACTACTTTTACCAACAGGCAGGGAATGTAGTAAGGAATTGAGATATTAAGGCTCCTGGACTGATCTGGAGTCTTAGTTCCTCTCTCAATTTCATAAGGAACAATTAGATATGACCATGGCTAGACTTCTTTTTGTAAGGCAAAGACGTGATGACTCGGTCAGACATAGCATCGAGTGATTTTATAATTTGAGCTTATGTTGTCGAGATATGCCACTGTCGATACTATTTTAGACATGTCGGCACAACTTGCTGAGCTATGTTGAAGCTCATATAGGTGTTGTCAAAGCTCAACTAGGAAAGACTTAATAGAGAAAGCTGAGATTGCAGAAAAATTAATAGAATGATTCAACAAGTTTGATCCTCACTCAAATCAAATAAGGACAATCATCCCAATCAAAAGCCAAAGAGATCTTCACGGTTGAGGTCAAAAAGCCTAACAACTAGAAGAAGGAGCCTATGAAGAATGCTTACGCACCTATCCTTCAAAGATGAACATACAATGGTCATTTTCCATGTCCTCAATAAGGGTAACCGGTTAAAGCTTCCTGAAGCTCGACACCTCGAGGAGATTAGAAAGACTGATGATCCACATTACTGTCTCTTCATAGAATGTTAAGACACTCGACAAAAAACTATCATATCCTAAAGGATAAGATACAAATTTTTGTTTACTTAGGAATCCTCAAGCTCCGACCTAAGCAAAACAATGTCACGGCCTATAAAGTGACTCTTCAGTTCGGGTCTATGCTGAAAATGTAAGCCTTAGATGCACATTCCTGTTGTGAGAATGGAAGTGGTCAATCATGACCAATAAAGTCTATAAATAAAGGGCTTGATCCTCTCACCATATGGAGGGGAGAAATGATGTGGGTTCATCCTAACCTCCATCAAGACAAACATTAGACTCTTCCAAAGTCGAAGTGGAAGGTACATGCAAGATGAAACTCTGTAATGTCATTCTTTTGATCATAGAAGAGGAATCTCTACAAGTCTCTTCACTCATAGACTCGACGAAAGAAAAAATTGTCATGACAAGAATAAGATCTAGCAAAGATTATTAAAGAATTATGATCAGCTAGGACCCTCCAAGCAACCCTAACTAGTCAAGCAAAAGAAGACTCGGTTTGAAAATGAATTGCAACACCCCTTGAACTCCAAAGATCCATTCCGGTATTGTATCATGGCCCAGTTAGCCAACATCTCGGCTTGTGTAACCTTATTCAAACTTCTATATTTGTCTAAGGATGCGAGAGAAGCTTTGAAAGAAGCCTTAAATGATAGCGAGGTGTTTCTCACCCATATGTCCGAACCTCCTCAAGATGAAGAATACAATAAGTGCTACGAATGTCAACAGCAAAAGCCTTGCATCACCTTCACTTTGGATGATATGCTCATCAAAGATCGTCATAAAAATCGATCCCTCTATTATACTAGGTATGTAGGGTTAGCAAAGGTCAAAATGATTCACATCGACTCAGGTTCTACCTTGAACATAAGTTCGTGAAGACTCCTTGGCTTGTTGGACATTCCTCTTTATAAGCATTTGAAAAAAACTGCTACCATTTTTGGATTTAACTCTAGCAGTAGTCAGTCGCTTGGGAAAATTTGACTTGAATGTCATATTGGTGACTTGAAGATTGAAGTGACTTGTTATGTCATTGATGCCGAAACACCTTACAACCTGCTCCTTTGATGACCTTGAATTCATTTTAATATGATATAGTATCATCGACGCTTCAAGACGAGCAAGAGGTTCCACAAAAGGTTGATGCTAAAAAAGTATCTCTTCAAGGGGTGGAGAGTTACCCTATTGACTCTCTCTTATATAATGATAAGCATACAATCAAAATTACTCTTCCTGATTATGAGGATACTAGTAATAAAGCTGATAATGAACCCAATCTAAATGAGGATCCAATCTGAAAAATGGAGCCACTTCTAATTACCCTCAAAGAAACATGTACCACCCAATCAACCAAAAATTAGAGTGACTAGATCTTTAATAATAAAGTTCTATTTACTTATGACTATTCTTTAGACTCTAAGCATGAAAGCTCAAGACTCGAGGTTGTATTGTCTAGTTAGGTTTAAACTCAAGTTTGTACATGCCTGCGAATGAGTCTTATTTGACTTACCAACAACTAGATAGCTCAGAAGCCCTTTATGATTCAAGCTAAAGGAGGCTTCCTAAACCCTATTGTTTTGTGGAAGTTCAAGCTACAACCACATGATTTAAACTCTGATGATGAAGTCAAAGGAGTACCAAAATTTTCTCATTATAGCATGCGGTCTCAGTATATAATGACAAAAATAGGGTACGACTTCACTCTAAAGCAAGGATTGAACTTCAATCAAGGACTGAGAGTTCCTCTAATTCCCTTCATAATAGAAGGAGAGACCTATGATTATTATGATTGAACAAAACATGGATTCAAGTACATTTTCCCAGAAGCCAACTCACAAACAAGACCGATGCTTGATGATTTTCTAAGTAGCTCTTTAAACATGTCTAGCTAGGATTCTATCATCAGCATTGGACCTATGTTTGATAAATTCACGATTAACATAGTTTCATAAAGCTTAACCATAGATCTTGATGAGTTTGAAGTGTTTGAAGATCCTGCGAATGATCCCTGCGTAAAACATCTTGGAGAATAATGGGAGTCATGCTTCATAATCAGTGAACCACCCACTGAAGATAAAATGATACAAGTTAAATAGGTGATGAAGCCAATCTAAAACTCATCTTCAATAGTGAAAGTTTATCACTCATTGAGAAAAAAGAACTCATAGCACTCATCTGAGAATACATTGATATCTTCCCCTGGAGCTATGAAGACATGTCTGGCTTTCGGACCCAAATGTGTCCATGCACCACATTAACATTGACCCTAATGTAAAGCCGATCAACCAACAATAACAATGCTTCCATCCTGATTTGATGGAGCAGATTGAGAAATAAATCTACAAACTCATCGAGTGTAGGTTTATCCATAAAGAACAACATCCGGATTGGCTGGTCAGTGTCGTAACGAAAACGAATGGTAATATTTAGATCTGTGTTGACTTCAAGGATCTTAATCTCACTTGTCCAAAGATGAGTTCCCCCTCCCTATCACGGATGTCGTGGTTGATAATACATGTGCTTTTGAGATGATGTCGTTCATGGATGTCTCTTCAGATACAACCAGACCAAGATGCTTTCAGATGACCAGAAGCGAATGGCTTTCAGGACCCTTCTATCGCACACATATTAAATGGCAAAAGTTCTTTGTTATCAATACACATCTATTCTAGATACACCTCTATCAATCTGACTCCATCACCTCTCCTCTCGACATGGATATCAATATGATACATTAATACTAAACCTCTATCATACATATGCTAAATGGAAAAAGTTCTTTATTATTATTATCAAAAGAGCTAAGCTATTACAAAAGGGAAAATTCTAAAAGAAAAAGGATATAGAGATCGGATGTGCTCGACATGCTCGGCCATCTTCATGCTCGGCCATCTTTATGTCCCTAGCATCAACGCACTTTTTACAACTTGCTCCGTCAAGATCTCTCAATCAATAGGAGTGGCTTGAACTTTTAGCACTTTCCAACCTAGCTATTTCAATTTGAAGTTTAGAAGCTTTAAAATCCTGCTTAGCGACTAACTCTTAGGACTTGAACTTGAGCTCCCTTTTTTACTCTTGAGCCATCTCCAATCTGACTTGATCCTCGACTATGGCGACCTTGGCCTCGCTAATGGTGATGTCTCATTCGAGAATGGTGTTGTCAAGCTCTGTCTGTTTACTGTCAATATTCACTAGGTAAGCAGTCAACTCTTAGAGCCTATATTGATCTGCTCTATTTCCTAGTCAGTAGTCTCTTCAATCTCTCGGCATTTAACTAAGAGCCGACAAAACTTAGGTTCAGCAATCCTAATAATATAAACATCATGGAGCTAGTGCAAATTTTGAAATTGAATCTCGGCCTTGTTAATCATCTTGTTAGATGGCCAGGCTTGCTTAGTTCCCACAATCGATGCCAGGATGCCAAGTTGATTCCTCAACAAACAAAGAATACAAGGAGATAAATCTTTGTCGGTAGCCAAAGCAGTCTCAACACTTCGGTTGAATAGCGTCACCAAACTTTCAACCACAATTTTAATCAAAACTCAATAATAAGGTCATTAGAGTTTAGAGATTGCGGAACCTCTACATGACTCCAAGAACCTACTTCAGTCAAGATCACTAATGCGTTATCTGTCATTGAAATGAAAGTTGCGTAACTTCCATTTGATTGCTACTTTATAGGAGATATGGCTTAAGCAAGGCTAAGATGCTTGAAATATAAATTCTGGTAGAAGCTGCAGGCATTGCCAAAACCAATGAAGCGGAAAACTATACAACCAACGCTATTGTCATTAGCACATCCATTAGCATAACTTCAATGGTAGTAGCTGCAATCTCTAATTCGACAAACTTATCTATAATATTGACAGGCTCATCTTCAAAGTGAGGCTTAGAACAGGGGTGATTAGCCTTCCAACTCCTTCTGAAATTGGAGATATTGGTACATTGTCATCTTCTTCAGTTGACTCCTTAATGATTAATCCATGCCGCATTACAGTAATAGGTGCGGGTGTAGGACTCACCGTCATGCTAATCGCTAGTTTAGGTTCATTGACATTAAAAGCTACAACAGATCCGATCATGAGCACAGGCTCTATAAAAAACATTGTCTAAAAGCTAGATGGCTTTTTTGTTTTTCT
>BQKN01059650.1:37730-50128 GCA_022839385.1 Asparagus kiusianus
CAATCGGGAGAGAAGACAAATGATGTATCCTTGGCTAAGAGATTGGTCAAGGGTCTAGCAATTTTGTTGAAATCCTTGATGAAACGTCAGTAAAAACCAGCATGACCAAAAAACGATCTGACATCTTTGACTGTTTTGGGAGGAGGGAGATTGAAAATGAGATCTACCTTAGCTTTGTCCACTTCGATTCCCCTATTCGAAACTACATGTCCTAAGACAATGCCTTGTTTGACCATGAAATAACATTTCTCCCAATTGAGAGTCAGATTTTTCTCCTTACACCGTTCTAGGACAAGTTTAAGATGATGCAAACATTGGAAAAATGTGTCACCAAAAATGGAAAAGCCATCCATGAAAATTTTAAGAAATCACTCTACCATGTCGGAAAAAATACTGATCATGCAACATTGGAATGTGGCCGGTGCGTTGTACAGGCCAAAAGGCATGCGTCGGTATGCGAATGCGATAAACTAGCAAACCCCACGTAAAGAGAGAGGTTTGCCATGTGAAGCGCCATTACTGGCGACTATCAAAGTTTCGCTATCACCGATGAAGCCAAGAATTAAGATCAAATGCGGTCATTAAATTCTCGCCAACAACGACAAAACTAGTTCAAGCACTTTGAAGCACTATTCGAGCCTAATGGGGTTGTTTTAACAAACAAAAAGCCCACCATTGATGGCCGATCTAAGAAAGAAAATGGGTCTACAAGCTTAATCTATGTCATCTCTAGTTGTGGCGATGTAGCAGCGGGGTTCGATCCGTGAGAGCTACTGGTGGCCTACTTTCTCTCGATGGGCTGATGATGGGGAACCATTGAAATCGAAGAGATATTAAGATTGAGGACTCAAAAAATTTTGATGGGTCTAGGGTTTAGCGGCAAAATAAAAAGAGAAGAAGATGAATAGTCTATTTATAGGCTTTCAATGAGCTTCACCCTGAGACCTCGTCTTGATCTCCGCCTAAAGATTCCACCCTGAACTTCACCCAAGAGCGATCTTCACCTCAAATTAAGGCAAAAAATTAGGTATTTGAAACTCTAAATTACTTGAGAGAGTTTTACTAATTTAGTTAGTGAACTTTGCCAAAATGCTGAATGAACTTCACCAATCGATTTAGCAAACTTCGCCTAAGTCTCCAATTTGAGCGAACTTCACCCTATTTAAAAGGTACTTCATTAGGCAAATCTCATTCAACAATCTCGCCTACATATGAAGACTGAGCTTCACTCCAAAGTTCAAGAGGCATGCCGTGCACGGATCAAACACATGTAAGAAGATAGATTTCACAAAAACATAACTCTTTTATTGATCATAAAGGCAGCATACAAGTAAGTTTCAGACTCCCAAACTACAAAGAAAGCTAGTTCTTGTTCCTCCTAATTTGTTATATTTGAGGAACAAGAAAGTTGAAACAAAAGCAAGAAGAGGTCCTTGTCCCCCTAATAGTTGTGTTGGTTGAGGAACAAAAGGGAGACTCAAGCTAATTTAGACATCAAATCCCAAGAAGCCAGATGATGACTAATTACACTCTAGGTCAACTTGTGAGACCTAATTACTTTTAGGGTTTTCAACTTATAGAGCTCCAAGGATCTTTCTTCAGGTGCCATCGAAGCCTCAAAATTGTCTTACACAGAGCATGATACTCAAAGCTGCATGTGTCCCCATCAATTCAATTCGCACTATGCTTTTGACTTATTCTTGAGAGTCTTCTCGAGCCTAGCCTTTTCGACAAAAAGCAAATCCATCAATAGGTAGAGAATACAGATTTCGTTTGCAGAACTACCCTTTACTCTAACCAATTCTTGTTGAAGTTGCTGGATCTCAGCTTCTCTATCGAGAAGCAACTTTGATTGGGTGGATGGAGACTTAGACCTGGAGAACATAAAGATGAAAGAAAATAGAAACATAAGGAGGCTATTTATAAGCTTTCCAAAATCAACGTCTGAAAATAAAAATCGCTTCTTACGAGAAGTGGTTGGACCTAACAAAGAAGCTAAAAAGTAACCTATAAAAAGTAATCTAAATGCTAAGGCGTAAATCTCGCCGAGTATTTAACCACCAAGAGAGATCCCAGATGCAAATCAAGGTGTGAATCTAAAGTGCAATAGATACGACAACCCTTATCAACTAGAGAATTTCCCTCAAGTGGTCAAAGTGAGCAAGTCTCACCAAAATTCAGGGTTAGGCGAACATCGCTATCTTATGAACTTTGTCCCAAACACGGAATTGGATGAACTCTTAATAGAAGGGCATTGAGATACAATTAAGTACTCAACTAAGATAAGCCAATGATAAAATAAACTACGTTTAACAGTACACCTCTGGCAACTAGCCTAAACTAGATAACCAAGCTATGTTCAACAATGCATCTTTGGCTATAAACCAAAGCATTTTGTTCTTTGTTACAAGTCAAGTTCAAGGTCATGAAAACTTTGGGGGGTCTTATGGATGGTCAAAATATACAAGCTCAATCATGGACTGATACTCTGTATGAATAACACAAAATCTAATACTTGAGCCCAATATAAACTCAAGAAGGCGGGACAATGAGCTACATATTAAATCAGGCTAGAATGGCCCAAACATGAGCCATAGCAGAGCACGCTCAAGCCTTGGTGAAGCTCACCCACGTTACACTAAAGCTCCCTACGAAGACCTAGTCAAAGTGAAGGTTCAAATAAAGTTCGTCCAAAATGAACTTCACCCCAATAGCCCATGTGAACCATGTCATCCAAACCCTAAGGGAAGTGGGCACCCACATTCTGGTAAAGTTCACTAGAATAAATGTTTTCCATGTTCGCTCAGCAACCTTAGCCCCCGATCATTATTGGCTAACCTCGCCTATAACCGTTTCAAGAGCTATTTGTGAAAACGGTTTTTCCCCATTATGCACTAAGTTAATGGCCACTAAATCCATATTAGATGACTACTAAATCTCTATCATATAGCCTATAAGAGGAGAGGAGATTTCTCATTTTAAGGCACTTGGAAACTTTGGAACTTTTTGTCATCTTACAAACTAGCATCTTAGCAATCTTAGAGACTTCGACATTCAGCAACCTTCAATCAGCAGAAGACTTAATACCTTAATCGGACTGTCAAGACGTACGAGATCGATGCTCCATCAGCACACAGAAAAGATCCCAATATTAAAAAAACTCTTATTTCTTTGTTTTACTTGAAGTTGTAACTTGAGTTTAGTAATAAGTTTAAGACCCGAAATAATGGGCACCAATAAAAATATTGAAGTCCAAGGAGATTCTATCTTACTAAGCCTAAGTTGACTAGCAATTAAGCCCAAGGAGTATTTCTAGGCTTACTGACCTAAGCTTAATTGGGTTGAGATCCATTGGCCTAAAGCTCACTACATGGTCACTTAGAAAATCCTAATAAAGTAGAAAAAACTACCAAGGAATGAAGAGATATATGTATATATGAAAAAAATAAAGAATGTGTGTGTGTGTGTGTGTGTGTATACACTTAGAAAATAAAATTGATCAAGAGGCTTGAGAATTGATTGTAATTAAGAGTTCGCATGTTCTTTTTAGAATTTTAAATAAAAGTTTCTAAGTTGGACTTGGTTCTACATAACTACAATGAAAAGATTTTCTAATAGGTTTACTTTGGAATTATGCATATAAATATTTTCTTGAGTAAAAAGTAGCTTAAATTAGATTACTTAAAAATACAAAGTTAATCATTTCTTTATTTTGAAATGGCAATTGACTAAATTTTGGGGTATATTCACTACAAACTCTCACGAGACTACAAATCGTCATCTAGGGTAACCTAGAAATTTAAAGTCTTGTTATATGTGCTAAATATAATCGTGGTTCCTACGAAAGTGAGTTATAGTTTTTCTTTCTTTCTTTTTTATTTTCTTTGTTTGCTAGAGAACTAGCAAAGTTTAGGTGTAGGGGTATTTGATTATTGTATTTTCATACCCCTATTTTAAATAAAGTTCATGCGAATAAATGATTAATACTATGCTCTATCCTATTATGTAGGAAAAATAAAGAAAACAAATAAGATCTCAAATGAAGGTATCTTAAGCCTAATTGAATCTCAATGAAACTCAAGTAAACCCTAAGAAAAATCAGTTCAATAATGACCAAAATAACTTATCGTTAGATGTATTGCAACATGTTTCAAGTGAAAGTGCACATGATAATTTTACTTGATCTAGCTGAGTATCATATAGGATTTTTTTTTTGTTTTCAATTAAGAATCCAATGAATCAAGTTTGAGTTAAAACGGAGTTGTAGAACTGAAGATATGATCATTTTAGTAAATCATAAGTAGAACCATAAATATCCTAAAACCCGATGAAGGATTTTCTAGCCTTGCATCCTCGTGAGCTCATAAACCATGAATGCATGCAAAGTGTTGAGTATTCATATGTGAGTATAGTTCTACATCAGATAGGATATGAAAGAGTTATGAGTTTAAAATAAAAGTTGGGATCAATGTCAACTGACTATATCTTTTGGGTTAATATTAGTTCCTACCCTATATTTAAAGACCATTGACTCTAGGGTTAGCCAGATTGTTCCTTGTCAAATGATATTAGAGTCAAGATTGTGGCCCAAGGCTGGGCCAATGTGTTTTAGTGCATGTATAGTGGAAAAGCAACATATAGTGGTATTCTAGAAATGTTTCGTAACCCATGAAGATTGCCAGTGTAGATCCCAGATGTTGGTGGACATGTTGCCTCTCTATAGTTATCAAGGTTCTACTCGCAATGATTGGGGAAGAATGTTGAGAATTCATGTGTGAGTATAGTCCCATATTTTTTAGGATAAGAAATTATTATAAGTTTAAAATAAAAGTTAGGGCCATAACCCAACAACTACACCTTTTAGGTTAAAATTGATTCCTAGTCTCTGTTTAAGGCTCATTAACTCTAGGGTGGTCTAGTTACTCCCCATTAATTGATATCTAAGCCAAGGTTATGACCCAAGGTCAATCTAATAATGTATCGTGATATCCGACGATTGCTGTGCATACCATTGTTCCTTAACCTACGGAGGTTGCTAATGTAGATCTCGGATGTTGGTAGCCATGTCACCTCTCCATAGTTATCAAGGTTCTATGCACTATGAATGGGGAGAGAATGTTGAGTATTCTTGTGTGAATATTGTCCTAGAGTGAATAGGATAAGATTATAGGTTAAGAACATAAGTTAAGATTAATACCTAACGGTTATAGCTTTTGAGTTAAAATTGATTCGTATTCTATATGTAAGGAACATTAACTCTAGGGTGGACCGGATTACTCCTCATCATGAAACGTGCTCAAAGAGAATGGGGCAGAGCGAGGTAGAGCAGGGTAGTTCTAACTAGATGGGTGTTGTTCGCGGGAAAAATGGTAGCTTTCTTCATTGATGATTCCATTGTACTCTTAAATAACAATTTTTTGCGTTACAAAGATCCGGTCTTTTTATAAGATCCGGTTACAATGAAAATCAAACAAAAAATGAAAATTACAACTTTCCTTTTATGCTGAACAAATCACGAGCTCCTGTTGTGCGGTCACTCGCTTTCGTGGGTTGTTTGCCTGCGCCGATGGTTGATCCGTTGACCACCGCACGATCTAAATCCGAACAGATCTACGCAATATTACGGGTATTATTTCACCAAGGAAATAATAGCCGGAGGGATTATTTCACCAAGGAAACAACCACTCAAATCTCGGGATCAAAGACCAAGCTTTGATCCGGAGTATAGCAATGTAGATCTGAGATTTGGTCCTCTCGAACTCCTGTCTTTCGTGATGCGGGTGCTCGCCAAGAACCAGATCCAAACGTCCAAGTCTTCAAGCCTTCAAGAACTCAAAATCAAGATCTCAATCCGGCAGAGTTTCGGCTCTCCAAAAGTCCCCCCCAAAAGTGATGAATCACCCCGCCTATTTATAGGCAACCAGATCTGTGCATTTGGCACAGATCTGGGCGGCCACCTCAGGGTGGCTCGGCACTAGGCCGAGCCACCCTGAGGTGGCTCGGCCTTGGCCGAGCCACCCTGGGGTGGCTCGGCTTTTGCCGAGCCCCCTTGGGGTGTCGATTTTCGTCGTTTCCCATTTTCCGGTTCTGTATTCGATTTATCTAGACCTTGATTTGATAGTCTGGATCTTCATTTGGCAGTAAATCCGCCTTGGTGTTCGAGTTCGAATCCGTTTTATGGTTGGACGACTCGTTGACTTCCCGAACCGTTGGATTGGTTCCGCACGCGAATGCATTCCGTTGCTCGCGTGTAATTCGTTGAACATGTCGCCTCGTCACTCGATGGTTCGTTGATTCGTCGAATCCCCGTGTCGAGCTATGCTAAGGGACCTATAGGCAATTTTATACGCCTACAGATACCCCCTCCAAAGTATTTCAGCCTCGTTCTTTTATAGAAGGGTCTGGAATGCTTTGGATATGATTGCCCCTACCCTCAGTCGGTGTAACGGGACCTTGGAATGACTTTTTGTTCTGTATTCCTTCAATCCTTCAGGCTATTCGGTGCTTTGTCGAACGTCTGTAAGGGTTCCGGTGCTGCATTTATTGTCTGACCGTTGTCGGAATTTTGAACTTGAAATCGATTCCTGATTTTCCAATCTTTAGCTCGTGCTTGTTGATTCAACATATAACTGACCTTCGATTGTTGGCGTTGAGTCTTTATTTGTGACGCGTTGTCCAGCGTTGTGTTATTGAGTTATCCTTAAGAATATTTTTAGAAAAATATTCTCCAGGAACTTCTCAATAAAAAATAGGGAATAGTTTATACTCGTATACCTTATTGGAGTATTTCTCATATCTGAATGAGCTGAACCGGTATAATTATCTGAACCGGTCTGATAATGACCCAAAAAAGCAGTAATTTGGCTTGAAAATTCTTCCGATCCTTCCGAATGCGCGGGAGAGACCAAAATACACAAGGGATTGAACCATCGGTGGATTTGAAGTTGTTTCGACGCTCAATTCAGCTTCAATTTGAATTCTGGTTCAATTCTGGTTCAAACTGGTTCAACCTGGTTCAAGACTGGTTCAACCTGGTTCAAACTGGTTCAGGACTGGTTCAAGACTGGTTTAGACTGGTTCAAGACTGGTCTGGTCTGGTTCAGTCAGGTTTGGTCTGGTTCAGCCTGGTTCAGCCTCTTTTGAACTGATTTGGACCGGTCTGGTCTGGTTCACCCCGGTCCGGTCTGGTTCAAGGCTGGTTCACTATATAAAAGGGGGTCTTTTTTCTTTTCCTTTCTTTTCTTTTTCTCCTCTAGGGCCGGCCCCCCTCTCTCCCTCTTCTCTTGATTTTCCTTCCCTCGAGCATCTTTTCACCTTGAAACCTTAAAATTTGTCTTAGATCTAGGTTTCCTCTTGATCTTAGACCGAAAAATCCTTCAAAACTTCCTTATTTAAAGTTTCTCTCAGGCCCCTCGAGCGCGTGGTTCGAGCTCTTTTCAAGATCTACTTTTTTGTCGGATCCTCAAGCTTTTCCTCAGGTAAACCCTCCATAATTTTTGGATATTTCATGTTTAATTTAATTTATGAATTTATGGGATTGCATATGAGGGTTAGGATTATGATTTGGCGCCTCAAGCTTCTCTTTCAGGGGGTAGAATTGATAAAAAGGGGAACTTTTTTTTGGATCTGATCCCTCAATTTATTTTGCAGATCATTATGTCGCGTGTCTCGAGAGGTCGCTCCCCTGCTGCGTCGGCTGATGGCGCGCCTCCCTCTTACGCTGGTGAGCTATTTTTGTCATATTTAGAAATTTACAAATTAGCCCTTTTTTCTCTTGGAAATTTGCAAATTGGTCCTTTTACCCCACGTTGTTCTCCTTGGTGAGGCAATCGGGAAGAGCCTTGATTCTCCTTGGTGAGGATCGACGCTTTAAAGATAGGTTTTGCTTGGTCAAAACCATATCTCGAAATAAAAGGGGCGATTTGAAGCTGCATTGTGCTTTATAAGGCAGGGATATATTATCAATATACCCTATTATGTGATTGCACAATGTGGCCAAATCGTCTCACCCTTTATAAGGCAATGACTCTATCTTACCCATTTATAAGATGAGTTCAATTTCCTTTTATAATTGAGACTAACAGATGTTTAACTGTTTATTTCCAGTGGGATATCCTTCTGGAACGTTCTCATCTCATGCAGTGTATGGGCGTCGTGGCGAGTACTATTCGACTTCCGACGACTTTTCCCCTATTCCAGTTACTCCTCAGTTCGCTTTGGACACGTCGATCGAGGTTGCCCAAGTGGTGAAGGAGGGTGGACACCGAGCTCTTCGGCAGTTGATTACAGATGCGCCCTTCGTGAAGGATGCCAGTTCTATTCAGCCTCTCAGGAAGAGCGATTTTTTATTTGGCGATTATGTCGAAGACCCGGATGCCGTGTTTATTGATGCCGAGCAGTGGCTTCATAAAACTGGCAGTGGTTTCATATACTTGCCGAAGATTCCTCGGCATCGTTCATTGACCGAGCTCAGGCGTCAGGCTGTGACACGGGAGATGTCGTGGCGCTTGACGGAGGAGCATGAGAGCGTCCACTGCGGCTACATAACTCATCAGGCATTTCCTAGCTCGAGCAGGAGTCATGTCACCGGATTGCGTCCTGGAGTATTGGGGCTGGATGCACCACCACGTAACGAGTTCCTTGCCACCTCTTCTACCTTGAGGAATCGCCTCGCTGTTCTAGGACGGGAGATGCCTGCGACGCGTCACAGAATTTATGGTTGGGTCCATTCTTTGGACAAGTTTTGGTGGACTCGCATGACGACGTACGTCTTAAGCCGATGGGGCGAGGAGTTGCACGCTTGTGGTTTATATGCAGCCGTTCGTGCCACCATGTATGGCTTGCCTGTCAGCGCGAGGCATTTCTGTGCTTTGTTCGAGCTTTATAATACAGATTCGAACACTTTTCTGACCCGGCAAGGGGAGTTGGGCTTGGCTCTTCACGAGATGCACAGGATTTCTGGTTTGCCCATGGGACAGACGTTATATCAGGAATACTTTCCCTCCAATCATGAATTGAATCAATTGAAGGATCGTATGCCTGATCGCTATGAGACTCTATGGGACCTCACTTGTCACTATCATATTGCTTTGGCGCAGTCTGAGCCTTTAGCAAAGAGGACTAAGGTATTCGTGAGTCTGAAGCAGTTTGCAAATTATTTGTTCAAGGATCTGGAGAATAATTCTGGCGAGGCTATTTGTGAGTTGGCCCCACTTACTCCCTCAGGGGTGAACAGTCTACTGAAGAAGATTGACGCTCATTCTTATACCACTAGCAGTCCTGAGGGTGGCTTTCCTGCAGGGACCAAGTTCAAATCATTCTTATGGCATGCAACCGCACCGATTCGACCGATGACTCTTCTTGCCGGTTATCTCGCTATTTGGTTAAAGAAATGTGTGGTTCCATATCAGTCTGGCGATGCCTTGCCCTTGGAAGTGCTCTACCCATCAGTTCAGCTCGCCTACAAGAAAGAACTTTCACTTCTTCCGGTAATGGTGGCTAACATTCATCGAGGACTTCGACAGCTTTCTGGTGCCTTTACATGGAAGGAAAGTGATTTGCCGGGTCAGATTCCCACTATTAAGACGGAGCTTCCGTACACTTATTTGATGGCTTGGTTCGTCCTTCACAGTTCTGACATGATGTCGGTACCGAACGCCACAGACCACTCCGTTCCCCTACTACAGTTGCTTGAGAATGGCAAGTGGGAGGGGCACGGATTTTCTGACATCAGACAGCAGCTGCAGGTCCACAAGTGTTGGACATTTTCCACTTGCTTTCCGCAGTTCTCCGGCCGATATGACGATTGTTTGATAGATGAGGAGAGGCCGAGGGAGTATCGAACTCACTTAGACATCGGCTACTTTAACTGGTTGGTGAACATTAGGCCAGGTTATCTGACTTTTCGGGTGAGAGATCAGTGTTTCATAGAGCCTTATCTACCCTGCCGATTCGCTCGCCAGTTTGGTTATGATCAGCTTTACGTCGGGAATCCCCGTCAGCAGCTTCAGGCTCACGGCGGTTTGGTGGATGGTCTCCGTGCATGGTTGTGGACCGTGACTGGCTGTACTGGTGCTAAGTTTAGTCTCCCGAGTGCTGATCGGCAGTTGAACCTCACTTTCTTAAGCTGCAAGTGGTTGTTAGCAGCTAATAAGACTATCCCCGTGAAGCCGATCGCAGAGCTAGAGGCCGAGGAAGCTTCTCAGGTTGATTCTCATAAGATTTGGGAGAACGCTCGGTCACAGAGGATACGGAACAAGACTCGTCGGATTGATGAAGAGGGAAAGAGGACCTTCCATTCTGCAGACGAGGCTTCAGGCGGAAATCCTGAAGATTATGAGGACTTTTCCGAACGAGGTTAATCATTCATCTTCTTCTTCTGCTTTCCAGAATTATTAAAGCTGATAATGGTTTGATGTTTCAGGGACCATTGGTGACCAGGAAGAAGAGTTCCGTCATCCTCCCCAGGCGAGGCCTTCGATTATTGTCCCTGTTGCTAGGCGGAAGAGATTAGCTCGCAAGCCGCGCGCAGCTCCACAAGCATCTGATATGGATTTGGCCGGTGATGATCCTGCTAGTGACGGAGGTAACATCTACCCTGTAAACCATTCTCTTGATTGTTTAGAATATTGACTCATGCTTTTCCATCTCTATATAGGAGAGCGTGGAGACAGCAAGATGAGTCCTGATCCTGTTCCTGTATCTCCTGGCGAGCCTGACTCACCGCGCCAGGTGGAGAGGCCTGCAGTAGCTGCCGACGTTAGGGAGGATATCAATGTAGGACCCGACCCAGCGAGTCCAGGTACATCTACTATTGACAATATATCTTTTAGATGACACGCCAAGGAGTTGAATGATTCGGAATTTGCGCATCCTCTAATTGTCTCTGTACTTCTCGCTCCTTCAGATAACTTGCAGGAGGCGAACGTGGATTTTGGAAATAAAGAGGCTAATGCACCCGTAAAAGGTAACTTATTTCAATTGGTTGTAGTCTCTTCATTCTTCTTTGGTACTTATATTCTCTTGTGTCAGACTTCTCGATTGATGATTTTGACGAGGAAGGCTTGCTTGTGGATACTCCTATGATTCACTTCATGTGTGGATCTCCTCAGATTGATGACCAGTTGCCTGGAGATATGTTTCTTGAGTCCACATTCCCTGAGAACCTTGAGGGTGGTTCTTTTGAAGGTACGTGCCTCCTCCCAAGTTAATTATAGGACTAGCCAATTCTTGACTAATGCAGCTATAATGTGATGTCTCTGAGAATTTTGTTTTGAATTTGACAGGAGCTTTTGTCGAGAATGATCTCGTTGAGCCGGCTGCGAGATCAACTACACCAGTTGATACCTCTACAGTGGTTACACCCCCAGTACCCCCAGTGACTCAAGAGGGTATGAATTAACCAACTGAGAATGTTATTTATTTCCTCCTCAAAACATTTTTGACGGATTTCTCCTTCTTTGTATAGGGTCTTCTTCTCGGCTTCATATCCTAGTGAAGGAATTGCTATCAGACAACGATCCTTAGAAAATCGTTCTCTGCATAGAACTTCATTCCTTCTTCTCTTTCGTGAATGCTATGATTGGCAAGCTCTTCCACGGTGGACTTTTCCTTCGCCAATTCAAGCCTTTCCTTGATTCCAAAGTCAATTTGATAAGGGAAGCAGGATATCCAGATTTGGCACAGGCTATAGTTGATGACCTCGATTGCCTAGATCATGAGCTTCAGATATTTCGTGAGCTCCGAGATGCCGGCGCCTCCTCATTTATCACTGCCGAGCTGGATACCCGCTTACAGTCATCGCGCGAGACTCAGATTCTTGCTGAGCTCGAGGTTCAGATGCAGCGGGACCGAGTAGATTGAGTTGAGACCAGCCTTACTGCTAGATCATCTTCGCTTGCCGAGCTCGACCTTTCTATTGCTTCTTGTGCGACCGAGATAGACCAGCTCAGAAGAGCACTCCGTGAAAAAGAGGAGACTATGGATATTCTTCAGATGATGAAAGCACAGGATTAGCAAACCCGCACTGCCTTATCTGATGAGTTGAAATCCTTGAAGCAGAAGCTAGTCGAGACAGAGGAGATTGCTGCGAGGACTTCAGCCACCACCGAGGAGTCCATCAGAACTGAACTTAGGCAAGCTTATGATGAGAAGCTGTCTAAGATCAGTCAGCAGATTTTTGATCATGGGTTTGATGTATGATTTTGTTTGCTGAGTACTTTGACTTTTGATTCCTTTAGTGAAACTGGTTTTCATCTTCATCTTTATTATGATTCGCCATTCCGTTTGAAATGATTGACCATAATACTCATAGGATTTTTGGCAAACCCTCATCCATCAACGGGTTTGATGAGCCTTTACCGACTACCGTTTGAGTCGGGCTAGCATGCGGATTGTTT
>BQKN01059652.1:0-36886 GCA_022839385.1 Asparagus kiusianus
AAAAAAAAAGAGAACATCAATGAAAACAGCAACTTTTACCGGAAACAGTTTTTTAATGCGATCGTAGGGATCGAGCCGCATGATAATACATGTACAGTCATGGGTACACCTGAATAGTGTCATAGCACACCACAAGTATCCCGAAAGGGGATTATGACAAATTTTGTTTCGATTACACTTGAGATGGGACTTGTGAGCCGTATTTCTAGGATGCCTACTTGGTAGTATATCCCGTACTCGTGTTACGTATAGAGATGCGATGAGACTAATGAGCCGTGTACACTGTTAGGATACCGACTTAATAATCCGTCCCGCATGATGATGCAATGAATTAGAATCTTTTAAGGATTTGCATTAAGACGATTGTTGATAGCCTAAGTCTTTGGCGGATGCCAGTTATGTATATGACTCATTGCTGAGATATATGACCGAGGTACTGTGCCCTTAAAAGTAGTAAGGTTATATGCTGATATTTATCTTATCTTCCCCAGAAATAGTGGAAGATATTATAAATATGATATTATGAATATCTTTACTTCTGTATTGTTTTATTTTATTCTGAGGTTAGGATCAATGATTAGCGATTCATAATTTGAGACATATGGTATATACATAAGGGTTTTCTTATTTGGATTATTTCGCTTGACGTACCAGTCTCGTGTTGTGGGTTTCTAATTATTGATTTTATTTAGATTGTTTATCTCTAGTTTGGTGTTAATGTTTAGGCGTCTACAATTTGAGACATATGGTATATACATGAGGGTTTTCTTGCTTAGATTATTTCGCTCGACGTATCAGTCTCATGTTGTGGGTTTCTAATTATTGATTTCATTTAGATTGTTTATCTCTAGTTCGGTGTTAATGTTTAGGCGTCTACAATTTAAGACATATGGTATATACTTGAGGGTTTCTTTATTTGGATTATTTCACTCGACGTACTACTCTCGTCTTGTAGGTGTCTAAATATTAACCCCATTAGATACGAGGAAAATAATCTAGGTAGACTATGCTTAATAGGTAGAGGATCTACTTCATCTAGCAGCCCTTCCCCTAGGGACGGATGGAGGTGATCTTGCTGTAGCGCTCTGACGCTCTTGTTGTTGTTCTTTTTGTTTTAAAATTTCTTTGCAGACAACTCAAAGTTTCAGAGAGCCGTAGGATAACGGAGTTCTAGTATAGTCACTGTCGTATGAGTTATCAGTAGAGGCTCCACAGTATATTTATGTTTCCATTCAGTTATTTGAATTGTATTTCATTTTGTAAAGGCTATGAGCCTTAGTTACATTTCCAGTTGATTCATGTCAAGATCTTTTACATTATTTCAGAGAACAGGTGTTTACAGTTTTATTCATTTGAGACATGGTTTCATTTATGAGATTTATCCTTCTATACCATATCTATTGTAATTATTTACATTATTTTGCCTGTTTTGTACCTACACTTCTTTTTGATTCCACTAGAGGATATTACTGTGATTGGTAAAATGTGTTATTGTGCAGTGTGGGTACATGGCAGGTTTGACATCTCTGAATTCACATTGGACTGTGACCATATGTGAAAACAGGGACGTCACACTTAGGGCTAAGACAAATTCAAGGGTTGCGAGAGATTCTTATTATATATAAATAGAGGGGTAGAGTGAGGGTTTGAAAGTGTGAAAAAATTTATAAACTCCTTTTTAGATAAGACAACATTTAATTAGGTCTTCCAATTTGTAAACTTTTTTAAGTTTACAATGAAACTCTTTTTCAGTTTTATTTTTTCTTTTTATTGATGAAGATTAAGATTTATTTTCAAGGGCCAACTCCTTACAATGTACGTTTTTATTTTTTTTCTTTGATTTTCTTATTTTAGAAATTCATATCTTAGGGTTTTTTTCTTTATTTTATGCTGGTATATTAGATTTATTTCATGTCTTATAGTTTAGATTTAGTTTCATGCTTTTTTATTTTTGTTGTCTATTTTTATACTTTGTAGAATTTACTTTCTTGTATATTTTTTATAGTGTAGATTTACTTTTATGTTTTTTTGGTTAGTTAGATTTATTTTATGATTATAATTTAGACCTTTATTTTCTTGTTCTTTTTTTTTGTAGTTATTTTTTTTTACTTTTATTCTCTTTCTTTTATGCTCTCTAACCTAGATTTTATTTCTTATTTTTATTTTCCATAATGTGCAACTAAATCTTGTAGGAATTCTAGAATTGTATGATACTAATTTGATTTCTTTTATGATTTGTGAATTGCTCTCTTGTGCGATAATTAACTAGAGAACTAAGTGATAGAAGAAGAATTTAATAATATATACTTATCTTAAGTGGTTTGATAGGTTATACTTATGAATTTTAGAATTACTATTTACTTGTTTTTTATTTCAGGAATGGTAATTTTACTTGGATGATAATTTGATAAGTTATGCTTCCCTTAAGTGGTTTGATAGTTTATACTTAATAAATTTAAAGTAAAATGTGATATAAAGAGAGTAGTTCATAAATCCTAAATAAAATTAACTTGTGGTTCAATTCTATATTCATATGTTCTTTACTTGATTTCCTCCATCTTTTACTTATTTTGATTTATCTCTTTTTGATTATTTTTTTCTCTTCTTGATTCTGTTCTTTTCTATTTTCTTTATTTCTTCTCCTTATTTAGTCTTTGTTTTCTTTTATTAGCTCACTCTCTTTCTCCGCTCTTATTCTAGTTTTCATTTATTTGTAAATAATCACACACTCTCTATATCACTTTCACTTTCGCTCCTCTTTATCCACACACATCTAGAACCATTGTTAAAAAATTTCCTACCTATCTTTCTCATGGGATTGATATTAGATTATATTATAATTTGGTTATGTACTTGAAAATTGACACTATTTTTATGACACATCAGCTATCTTTTAAGGCCCCTTAAAAAAAGGGGATTCCCCTACTTTTGTAAAATTAACTTAGAAGCATAAATAATAATAAGATATCCTACGCAGACGCCCTCCTGGCTATATTTTAGAAGCTTTCAAATCTATCTCAATGTATCTAAATGTGAATTTTGTGATAATATAAAGAAGATAAACACTATATGGGTTTGAATAGCCTATCTTACTAGTTCATCTCAACTTATCAGTTTATAATATAATTATTGATATTAAGGAGTAAAGCTCTTGATCACTCACTCAAATTATAGACCAGCATGTGCTCATGATTTGATCCAAAAAACAACATTCTCTATTCATGTGCACGGCATGTGCCTCTCTCTAATACTAATAATTTTCCCAAATCTTCAATAATGTCTATATTAGTTATTCAAAACTTTTCAAAAGTGCTCTTAAGTCCTTAAAATCCTGAAAGGTCTTACAAATTGATCTCTTAATGATCTACATGTCTCTGAGCTTTTGTTTCTCCACTGTGTTCACAAAAAACCACACGGTAAAGAACATTAATATGATATACAGGTGAGGGATCAATTTGCAAGATCTTTTACGGTTTAGGAACTAATGAGCAATTTCAAGGATTTGGAGTGACTAGGAGGACTTATTGAAGTTGGGGGACTAAGATATAAAAAAAATCCCTTCCATAGCGTTATAGGTGTTATTATTAATAGCTATTACACCCAGGAACTGCTGGGGCTTAAACATAATCTAATCACATCATACTGTGTGTCAGACCCTTGAAACTTGAAACTCATTGTTTAATTTAATGAATGAATGAATTTGGGTCTTGGATTTGTAATTAAATAATGTCACAATCATACTCCTAAGTACCTCAACATGTGGAGAGGCAACTAGTTATTGCCCCTTTCCTTGACCATATTATTGGTGAATAAAAAATAAATGGATTAATGAGCTTGTGGAAGTGATTATTCTTAAACTTAGGATTCAAATCCTAATGATTTAAAAGGTAGTATCTTTATTATAAAATAAAAGGTGAAGAAAACATATTCCTAAAATAATTTTTCAGAGAAATAATATATTTGAGAACCTTGTTAGTTTTGTTAATGATCAGCCAAAAGTTCACGCACTTATCCATCAATGAATTAGTTACCAAATGCGGAACGTTCAACATGAAAAACCGCTCACGCTTATGGTGTTGACCAAAATTTGAGAGATATATTGCATGTAATACTTTCATGGTGACGAGAAAGACCAAGTTGATGAACTATATATGTATGTATAACACTTCTTGTCTTGAATAGCCGTTAAAATATATATTTAATTTTATAAGTTTCTATTTTTTTATATTTTTGAGATTTTAAACATAATAGGCTAAAATAATATATATGTATAATGTACCAATAAATTTTCAAATACTTCAAATATGAATAGTTTTTCAACGAGCGCCAATTTTAGAAATAAATATATAATAAATACAATATGAATCAATAGATAAATCCAATAGTTTAGCTAATCATATGAAGTACGAAAAATCCATAGTTAATACTGTGAAAACGGCGAAGGAATTGAGAGAAAAAATTGAGAAAAACATGAAACATAAGCAATACAAGCTCCACCATACCCTGGTGTGGTGTTTGCCACACCCAGGTGGCAGAATTTGTCCCCTGTTGTCAGTGATGTAGTGTCTGCCACACCCAGGTGTGGTAGAATTTACCCTGTTTTCAGGGGTGTGGTGTCTGCCACCCCCGGGTGTGGCAGACTCATTTTCAGAGTCCTACATTGATTAGGATTGAGTTTGTTATAAATAAAAAAACACATTTTTTAGAACTTCTTAAGGAGAGAATTAGCAGTCTTTTGAGCACTTTGAGAGGGAGATATTGTGAGGGAGTTGAGAGCTTTGGTTAAGGTTATATTTGAGTAATTTTGTGAGTTGTAACCCATTGTATTTCTCCTTCATATAGTAAAATCTCCCATTCCTCTCCCCGTGGACGTAGGCAATTGCCGAACCACGTAAATCTATGTGTTTGGTTTGATTTGTGTTGTATTTTGGTGAATTGCACTCGTATTTGGTTTGGTTTTCTTCTCTCATCGCTCACCAACTCGTTTGGTTATCAAGCACACTTCCGCACGATGCGCAACAATTAGTATCAGAGCTCAGATTTAAGATCTAGGGTTTGTAGGCATCGAAAATTGCCAATAGGTCCCCGCACACAGCTCAGTGTCAACGAGCGACGATTGAACGTCACTACCCTGTTCACAAGAGCTCAAATGACGCCGGTAAGCGACTAAAGCAAACCGACGGATTACGTGAGCCGACAGAATGTCAGAATCACGAAGATACGGGTTGACCGAAAACCCCGCGATCACCGCAATCGGGCCAACGCCCGCCATGCCCCGATCACCCCACTGATAACCCAACAATCGGGGCCTACAGAGCTCACCATCACGATTCCAACGCATCCGAAATCACTCAAATCCGAGTTCGGATGAAAAGTCAACGGCGAGTCAACGGCGAGTCAACGGCGGGACAACGGTGGCGTCTCAACCAACATGAAACACCCCGGGGGTGTCTGAAAAAATCCAAGACACCCCAAGGGTGTCTCGGAAAATCCAAGACACCTCAAGGGTGTCTCGGATTTTTTGAGACACCCCACGGGGTGTCCTTAATTATTTCAGCCACCCCCCCCTCTTGGTTTCCTATAAATAGGCCCTCTAGGCCTCCATTCTCTGGGCTCGGATTTTTGGAGAGGAATTTCTGGTCTTGGGTTTAACCTCGAGATCTGAAATTTTGGAGAAGAGCAGCGAAGCCCTGCCGGATCAAAGAGCGAGAGGTCTTCATCTTTTCCTTCATTCACCCCCTTCTGTCCTTGGTGTTGCCCTTCGCAGGCGACACTAAGAAGAGCTAGTGCCTCGTTTAACCGAGACATAAGCTTTACACTTCTGAGATCTCACGCGGATCGACGAAGTTCTGCTTCTATATCCCACGCGGATAGACGAAGCTCTGCCGGATTTTCCCGGAAGGATCTTGAAGAGTCGGCGGTCCACGGACATCGACGTCCCCGTCACAGGCCAACAACCCACGCAAACGAGACCGTACCAAACCGGGACCTCGTGTTTATTTTCAGAAGAGTTGTAACCTTTTGTTTTCATTTTTTTTAACTCTGTTGTAACGCCTGAAGTTGTAACAGATACCGAATCAATGAAAACAGCAGCTTTTCACGAAAACAGGGTTTTGACATTGGGTGGAGGAAGATTCATTGTGGAAGCTTGGTTCTTAGAGTTCTAGGCTTTGGTGGAGATAGTATTGCGGAGTTGCTATTGGGATCTCGCTTTCCTTGTGTGTTTAGGAGATCTATTTGGAATATAATCTAAGGTTCAGTTGGGTAATTTCTCAATCCTATCATAGTTTGAATTTTTTTCTATAATTTGGAGTTTGTGAGTATGGGCGAAGAAGTTGGTGAAAACAGCAAGATGGCAGGTACAATTCAAGTTGGTTTTTAAAATACTAAAATTAGTGTGGTTAAATATGATGGCAAAATCAATTTTGGTTTGTGGATGAGTGATGTACAGGACGCTCTCAATGCTCAAAATTTGGAAGAGACCATCATGGTCCATGAGAGGCCATCAAAATACGAGGAGGCGGTATGGGAAAAGATGAATAGGAATGCTTGTGGGGTGATCAGGTCCTGTTTAGAACAAGAGCTGAAGTATGATGTGATAGGGCTGATGTCTGTAATAAAGATGTGGGAGATTCTTAACAATAAGCATCTTACGAAGAGTGTTGAGAACCGATTGCACTTGTTGCGTAGATTATTCAGATTTCAGATGTCCAGGGGCACCTCGCTATCAGTTCATGTGAACAACTACACTAAGTTATTGTCGGACTTAGTGAATATTAATGAGAAGATATCGGATGAGTACAAGGTGATTATTTTGTTGGTCTCCTCACCAGATGAGGAGTATGATACTTTTGTGCTTACTTTGTTGGATGAGAAATCTTCTATCAACTATAGTGAAGTAACTAATGCTTTGATGAATTATGATTTGAGGAGGAAGGATAAGAAGACTTCTCGCGTTAGTACTTCAGAAGAGGCATTATCGACGAGAGGTAAAAGCCCATATCCGAGAGGTGGTAATAGGAGCAGGTTAAAGTCTAGAGGCCATCACTAGTTAGCTAAAAATCAGTGTGTATTCTACAAGGAGTAAGGACATTGGAAGAGAGACTGTCCAAAGATCAAGGAGAAGGAGAATAGCAAGAAAAAGGGCTCGAAGGCCAATGAGGTGAATATTGCGAAAGGAGATGATTTTGATGGTTCGAGCTTTTCTCTATTGATTACTCCGGAGGTGAACCATGTAGATATATTAGATTGGATGCTTGATTCTGGCGCTACTTATCATGTGACTCCTAGGCAAGATTGGTTTACATCATTTGAGAGACTTAATGGGGGTATTGTTATCATGGGAAATGGTCAATCCTATAGTATTTGTGGGATAGGTACCATGAGGATTCGGATGCATGATGGAGTAGTCCATGAATTGAAAGATGTGAGATTTGTTCCTCAGCTGAAGAAGAATCTTATTTCTGTTGGAGCTTTGGAGGCAAAAGGATTCAAGGTGACCTTTGAGGATGTTGTAGTAAAGGTTACTAAGGGATCATTAGTGATTATGAAGGGAGTTCATAGTCAAAACTTGTATTATCTGAAGGGGAGCACCGAGATTGGTCAGGTAGATTTAGCTATTTTAGAGGTGGACATGAGTAGACTTTGGCACTAAGATTAGGGCACACAGGAGAAAAGTCACTACAAGCTTTGTGCAAGTAAAGGATATTTAAGGAAGCCAAGAGTTGGAAGATTGAGTTCTGTGAGCACTGTGTTCTTAGCAAGAAGATGAAGGTAAAGTTTGAGATAGTTATCCATAGACAAAGGGCATCTTGGATTACGTGCACACAGATATTTAGGGTACCACTAAGACTGCATCACTTGGTGGTCGATATTGGTTCGTCATGTTTGTTGATGACTATTCTAGATATTGTTGGGTGTACACCATGAAGCATAAGAATGAAGTCCTAGATTTGTTTGTAGAGTGAAAGAAGAGATTAGAACTGCAGACTGAGAGAAAGATCAAGACGTTACGATCCGTAACGATGGTGAGTACACCCCTTTCAGCAGCTATGTCGAGACGAGGGCATAGAGAGACACTTCACAGTTAGTCATACATCATAACAGAATAGGGTGGTAGAGAGTTTAAATCAGTCTTTGCTAGAGAATATCCGATTTTTGTTGGTGCATAGTAGTTTGGAGAAGATCTTTTGGGCTGATGCACTTTCATATGCGAGCCACCTCATTAACAGGCTGCCTTCATCTGCGATTGAGGGAAAGACCCTTTATAGAGATGTGGTCGGGAGAACCAACACACAACTATGATCAGCTCAAGGTATTTGGATGCCATGTATACTATCATGTTAAGACTGATAAGTTTGAACCTCAAGCTAGGAAGGTCATATTTGTAGGATTCAAGCGTGATGTCAAGGGATACAAATTATAGAATCCAGTTGATAGGAAGATAGTGCTGAGTAGAGACATCACTTTTGATGAGGCTTCGGTTTTGAAACTTCCTAGCTCTCATCAGGTGGAGAGCACCCCGACGGAGGAGACATCGCAGGTGGTGGAGATCGATGCAGCTCCATATTATCCAGATGGTGCAGTATCCATTAAAGTTTCGACTGAGGTGATGCTAGGCGAGCATGGGGACGATGAGGAGGATACAGGTAGAGATGTGCAGGATCAGGGACCGACGGCTCAGGTTCAATATTCTATTACGGTTCAAAGACAGAGGAGATATACAGATGCCAGCATGGTATACCGACACGATAGCTGCATATGCACTTCCGATAGAGAGTATCGATGAGTTGGTGCCTACTACTTTCAGAGAGGCCGAGTAGAGTTCGAAGGCTGATTCGTGGCAAGTAGCTATACAGGAGGAGATAAAGTCTCTTCATAAGAACGATACATGGGAGCTTGTTGAGCTTACAAAGGGGCGGAAGGTGATTGGTTGCAAGTGGGTATACACAAAGAAGGAGGGTATTGAAGGCACTCTAATGAGGTTCAATGCTAGGTTGGTTGCGAAGGGCTATGCACAGGAGGAATGTATTGATTATAATGAGGTTTTCTCTCCGGTGGTGAAGCACTCTTCAATTCAGATTTTGCTAGCTTTGGTGGTATTGTATGGTTTAGAGTTAGATCAATTGGATGTGAAGACGATATTTCTTTATGGTGATCTTGATGAATAAATATATATGACTCGGCCATTAGGATTTCGAGCTGTAGAGAAGGATAAGTTGGTCTGTAGGTTGAAGAAATCGCTATACTATTTGAAGCAGTCTCCTCCACAGTGATATAAGCAATTTGATAGATTTATGATCATTCATTCATACACTCAGAGCCAATTTAATCCTTACGTGTATTTTCATAAGTTAAAAAGAGGTGCGTATATTTATTTATTGCTTTATGTCGATGACATGTTGGTTGCCTCTATTTCCAGGTCTGTTATAGATGAGTTGAAGGCACAACTTTCAAAGGAGTTTGAGATAAAAATTTTGGGTGAGGCTAAGCACATTTTAGGGATGAAGATTGGTAGAGATAAAAAGAAGGGCAGAATTTGTTTGACACGAGTAGCTTATTTGAAGAAGGTTCTACAGCGATTTCATGTCAGCATAGATATGAAGCTAGTTAGTGTACCTTTGGGAGCCTATTTGAAGCTTTCAGCTGATTTTTCACCAAAGACAGCTAAAGATAGAGACTAAATGTCGAAGACTCCATGTGCAAGCGCGGTTGGGAGCCTGATGTACGTGATGGTATGTACGAGGCCAGATTTATCACAGGCGGTGTGCATGATTTTGAGATACATGCACGATCCCGGAGTGGGTCATTGGGACGCTGTGAGATGGATTTTTAGGTACATTCGAGGTACTCTTAATGTTGGTTTAGTTTTTGAGCGGGACACTAGAGATGAGCAGCTGTGCATTGGTTATGTTGATTCGGATTATGCTGGTGATTTGGATAAGCATCGGTCTACGACGGGATATGTGTTTACTTTGACTCGTGCGTCGGTGTGTTGGAGATGCACCTTACAATCTATGGTGGCTTTGTCGACGAAGGAGGTAGTGTTGGGTCCTTTTATTTTGATGATGATTTACAAACAATTTATATCTAATGTTGTTTATCTATTGTTTGTATTTTGTATCTATTCTAGGAAAATAATATGTTGGAGGTTGGATGGAATAGTGCAACGATCATATCCAATAGAGGTTGGCGGAATTATGGTAGGAAGGCTTGCAATTCAAGTTGAAGATTCAAGTTCAAGCTTCATTCGCAAGTTTACCAAGAAGAGCTTATACATGTTTCATATTTATCATTTTGTCAAATGCATATTATGCAAAACTTTATTTTTGTATAATATTGAGTTCTTGGTTTATAGACTTAACAATAATAGTTTATATCTTTCATTAAGTCTATAAAATTATTTTACAAAGTTTCAAAATTTGGTTTATGTCAAAACATCAAATTTCAAGTATCTTATGTTTTCATGTTTTGGATATATTTACAAAATAATGATATTTTACAAATAGGATGTAATTTTTAAAAACCAGTTTTGTAACATGTGTATTATCATGTTTACAATTATTTTCCAAAGTTTTATATTTTTTGAAATTTGTTTGCTATTTTTAAAGGCAATTTAAAAATCAGATTTACTGTTTTAATTAGGCTGATACAGTGTTATCAGTCGACTGATGAATGTGTTCAGTCGACTGAAGAAATTGTCTGGAATAACAAAAAGTTTTTGTTTTATTTTAATCGACTAACCAGTCGACTGATGAGGTTATCAGTCGACTGATAAGGTCATCAGTCGACTGATAAGATCGTCAGTCGACTGATGAGCTGGAAAATGCCTACAACGGTCAGCTCATCAGTCGACTGATGAAACCCATCAGTCGATTGATACTGTAACGGCTAGTTTTTTCCAGCATGTTCTAGTTTTGGATTTTTTGTCTTTTTACCTTGTTTTCTCTTGTCTTTGGGGTTCCTATAAATACCCCCACATATCCTTAGTTTTATTAACAATTAAGAAAGTTTTTAAACAAGTTTAAAAGGGGTTAAAGTTTGTTTTAGTGTTTGTTTTAAGTTTGATTTGTGAAGATAATTTCACAAGAGCTTGAGGAGATCATCCATTGGTGTTTGAGCATTCAAGTCTTCTCCCTCTCTCTTGTTATCTATAGAGAAGTTTTTCTTAAACTCAATCCTAGTTATTTTATATGTTTGAGCATAATTTCATAAGCTAGATTTACATTGAGTTTATATTTGTTTTATCTCTTTGATTACACACACAACCATTGAGCTTATTGTATTTGCATACATTATATAATTAGGTTGTGGGATTGTGTGACATTGAGAGTGAGCTTTCATTGTGTTCTCATCTATTATAGAGAACAATTTATTTGTATTGTGAGCCTAATTGTGTAGGTCACTTTGTAATATACTAGTACACCAAGAGGAGTATGTGGTGAGAGACGGGGTCGTCCCAAGAGCAGTGGGGTAGGTGATAATACCTAGAGAGAGGTTGTAATTCCTAACACTTGAGGGAGACACGGGCTAGAGACCAACACTTGAGGTGATAGTTAGTGTATTTATATTGTGAGTGATTGTAAAGTTTTCAGTAAACTAAAAAACCGAGTGTGAGGTGTAAACGTTATTCGGGTGAGCGTAGAAAACCCGGTTATGATAGTGGAGATCTCCTCGAGGTGAGGAGCGGAGACGTACGTCGTGGGGACCGAACTCCGTGATCATATCGTTTGTTTGCGTTTGTCATTGGCGTTCTTTTATATTCGTGCTTATCATTTACATTTCCTTTGTCAATTGCTTGTTGTTTATATTGCCCTATCACTTTAGTAGTTTGTTTACCCTTGTGTTATTTCTATATCCTTGCACATATATTGTTCATATCTTTTGTGCTATGATATATTTGTTAATAAAGTTTTTAAGTTGTCATAAATAGGATTAGATTAGTATAAACCCTATTCACCCCCTCTAGGGTTCTTTCCTAGTAGCATTAGGGTGCTTTCAGGCAGAGTATATGGCAGTTACAGAGGTTGTGAAGCAGGCTATTTGGCTTCGAGAATTTTTGGAGGAACTTGGTATATCGCAGCGATCCATCACTATTCATTGTGATAGCACGAGTGCTATCTATTTGGCAAAGAATCATGTTTTTCATACGAGGACGAAGCATATTGACGTTCGTTATCACTTCATTCGAGATGTTCTTAAAGATGACGATGTGAAGATTATGAAGATCCACACGAAGGATAATCCGACGATATGCTCACTAAGGTGGTTCCGAGCAATAAGTTTGATCATTGTCAAAACTTGTTGCACATTTGTGATTGTTAAGGCCGTTGACGGCCATTTGGATGAATTATGGACGGCTTGATCCCTTGGGAGAGGGGGTATGTAAGCAACCTCATTGGTGCAGCCAAGTTTGGAGAGATGACGCATTGGTGCTTTTTGTTTGGTGTCGACTCAATTTTGGGAAAACTTCGCCGATGTGGAGAATTATGAAAACGACGAAGGAATTGAGAAAAAGAATTAAGAAAAATATAAAAAATAAGCAAGACAGGCTCCACCACACCCTGGTATGGTGTCTGCCACATTCAGGTGGTAGAATCTATCCCTTGTTGTTAAGGGTGTGGTGTCTGCCACACCTAGGTGTGGCAGAATATGCTCTATTTTTAGGGGTGTAGTGTCTGCCACCCATGGGTGTGACAGACTCGTTTTCAGAGTCCTACATTATTTAGGATTAAGATTGTTATAAATAGAAGCACGTTTTTAGGGTTTCTTAAGGAGAGAGTTAGCAGTCTTTTGAGCACTTTGAGAGGGAGATATTGTGAGGGAGTTGAGAGCTTTGGTTATGGTTATATTTGAGTGATTTTGTGAGTTGTAACGTTATTTGGGTCAAAAGTTGATTTCATTGCCAACGAACTCATTACAACCGTTTATCAATTACAAGTTCAAAAAAAAGAGAAAAGTCGATCTTTTTATAAGATTTCCTTATACAATGAAAATAAAAGATTATAACTCTTGTCAAACTACACACAACAACAGTTTATCTCCTGTTGTTTGCGTGGGAACTTCGTCTGTGCCAGGGACGCGTTAGTCCGTGGACCATCGCGGATCAGATCCAGTTAACATAAAAAGTTGATCAAAGCTCCTACTTTACGAAGGAAGTAATCGCAAAAGTGGTAATCCCGACCAAGCAAGATTACGACTCTTCTCGAGATCAAGACCAAGCTTGATCCGAAAGAAAAGGGGTAAAGGTTTTAGATCTTTCGAAATCCACTCTTTATGCACAGGAGATCGCCGAGATCTAGCTAACCCTCTCTAAAATTCGTGGCTATGCACTCACAAAACCAGCAGCACCTCCTCCTCTTGATTTTTTTTTTGACCCACAGAAATAAGCCCCCAGGCCTGTATCTATAGGCTTCGGTTGGGGGGTTTTTGGATAAGAATGATGGATTCATCCTTATCTTTAGTTAATAACCGTGTAACCATGTTTGGAGATAATATCTAGGTAGTTAGGAACCTCTGTAACATAAGAAATCCCGTGAAAACCCATCAAAAACCCAAAAATACATTTTTGGCTCAAACCTAGCCGAACCACCATTTGGTGGCTCGGCCATGGGCCGAGCCACTGGTTATTGGCCGAGTTATTTCGATGCGACTCGGCACCAACGGCTATTTCAGTCTTTCGGGTTTTGACTTGTTTCATCGTTTACACGTATTTCATCATTTCATTGACTGGAACGCTTCACCGATTCTGTTCATACATTTAGTGAATGCGCGGATTGCTAGACGATGGCCGACAGGCGTGCATGCCACTTGTTTCGTCATTTTGGTGGCCGATGAGCGTGTGGGCCACTTGACGGTGGCCGGTGAGCACGCGGGCTACTCGGAGCTAGCTGACGAGTGTGTGGGCCACTTAGTTTGCCATTCTGGTGCCCGATAAGCGTACAGGCCATTTGGCGGTGGTCGGTGAGCACGCGGGCCACTTAGAACTGGCTGACAAGTGCGCGGGCCACTTGGAGGTGGTCGGTGAGCGTACGGGTTACTTGATTTGCCATTCTGGTGGCCGATGAGCATGCGGGCCACTTGGTGTTAGCCGTTCCGGTGGTTCGTCATCACGTCATCAATGGTTCGCTGATTCACTTCATGCGATTGTCGGTGTCAGATGATCCTCTTTGACTCGGATAATCCTCTTCGACTTGGATAATAATGTTCATCACCTACTCTTTATCTCGAGCTGTGTGCGGACACCTATAGGCATTTTTAGACGCCTATAGATACCCCCTCTAAAGTATTTCAGACTCATTTTTTTATAGAGAAGTCTGGAATGCTTTGGATAAGATTGTTGGACCCTAGAGGGGGGTGATTAGGGTCAAAAGGCTCTAATATGCAATTTAAAACATACAACAAGCAAACCACAGTAAATAGATGCAAACAAAGTAAATAAGAGAGGGTTAGGAATCGTTATCCTTGACGCGCGATGTGTTAACAAGGTTCGGCCCTCTGGCCTACGTCCCCGCTCCCCACTCTCGAGGAGAAATCCACTACACACCCGGTTTGGAAGCCGGAACTTCGTCTACACAGCGATCCCACACGATCTCTCTCACTACACAGTTTGATCTCAACAGATCACTCCCTCACAGTAGATCTCACACAAGATCTCAACCTCACAGCAAAAGAAAGTATGCAAGAACCTCTCTTTACAAAGCCTCTATGGCAAAGAGAAGAAGTTACTGAAGCTGGGAGGTGAACTCACACAAAACCACAGAGAAGAAAACAGAGAACAGATTTGAAAATTTTTCTCAGGAAAACAGAAAACAGCTCTCTGGTTTTTCAAACGTTAGGGCTTAGGAAGAAGAAGCAGCTTGGGGGGGTTTTATAGAATAGATTAAAACATTTAAAAAACAAAACCCAATCTTCCTATTTAGGAAGATAATCCCCTTTACAGAGTGTTAGCTCAGACTGAGCCAAGCACAAATGAGTGAAAACACAACAATCGAGGCAAAAACGACCGTTTTAAAAAATCTCGCTTGACTGAAGAAAAGAGCGGTCGTCCGAAATAACCTTCGGTCGACCGAAAAATCATGTCGGTCGACCGACCGAAAAATTCGGTCGACCGCGAGCTGCTTCAAAAACTTAGAAAACAAACAGAGCCATCTTCGGTCGACCGGCACGGTTGACCGATATAAAAATCAAAATTTCGGTCGACCGCACCGGTCGACCGACGACCTCTCTGGAAAATACTAAGGAATGGCTCTAGGAGCGGTCAACCGGACCGGTCGACCGCTTTCTGACATATTGCAGAAAACAGGTTCTTATCAACTTGAAATATTTGCAAAATATTTATTTAACATCTGAAAATTCTGAAACTTTGTAAAAAGTTTTTAATACTAAAAACAAACTATTTGGAAAAAGAATTTTGCAGATAGGTCTTCATACTTGTGAAAAATAAGATTTTGTGAAAACCGCTTAAAAGCTTAAATATGAAAACGTGTGTGTGAGTCCCAATAGCTTCAAGTAAACACAATAACTCTTTGCCTACATTCTAGCACTAGAGAGAAACATAAAAGAAAGCTAATATCCTCATATTGAAAGCAATACTTGAGCTTTGATATAGCTTGAATCGGATGAAGCTTTTATATGACTTTGTTGTTCTTGAAATAACGTTGCTTCATCTCTTGGCCTCCTCCTCCTTTGGATATCATCTTTGTAGCATATATTCCATCCATCCTCCATTAATGGCACTAACGAGCTTGATAAATGAATTTACTACATTTACACTCAATAAGCCATTAGTACCGATAATGGTGGTTGTAAGAACATCATCAAAACATAAGGGCTAACAAAGATAGGCCATGTTTTTAACCTCTTCAGTATTTTGTCGAGGAGATTGCGTAGAAGGACCTATGGATTGTTTTAATTCTTGACTTTTTTAGCCTTCAGTCTATTCTGTATTTTGTTGAATATATGAAGTTCTTCCGGCGCTACGTTTATTTTCTGACCGTTGTCGAAATCTTGAATTGAAGTTGATGCGTAAGTTTTTGAATTAGCTCTTGTCATTGATTTGACGTTAAACCGACTATCTTCATCAAGAATTCATATCTGAATTGCAATTTGAACTCCATGGAATCATCCTTTAATCCAGAATTTTTCCTTAACCTTATTTTGACGAAATCATCGATGCGTTGACCGGCCTCGACCTTTACTATAACGCATTGACCGACATTAACATACTTTATACTCGTATGTTCGCCGGAGTTTACACAGTTTAAGCTCTTAAGGCGTTGGAGTGTGGCGGTCCCAAATGTTAGGGCTGCAGGACCAACTGTTAAAGCTGATTCATCTGCATGTATAGATTTTATCCTGAAGTTGTCAGATGCTCAAGTCACGAGACCAACTAATGAAGCTAGTGTGTCTATGATTATCATATTTATAGGATTTTTAGCAAACCCTCAGCCATCAACGGGTTTGATGAGCCTTTACCGACTACCATTTGAGTCGGGCTAGCATGTGGATTGTTTAAGTTCGTTTCGCATGTAACATTGTGCTAAAAGAGTTAACTCTTTTAGTGCTATGATATTAAATATGTAGACTTCATCTTTCTTATGGGAATAGATTACCTGAAAACGTGTGTTAGGCGCTGACTTATCCCTTCTTAGGATTTGGCACAAAAGTCCCCAGACTTGGATTCTGATATATTTTTTACTTGGTAAAAGACTAAACCGGTAACACGTGTTAGGCGTAGGCTTATCCCTACTTAGGCTTCGGGATAAAGTTCCTCGCGCGTGTAAGGCACGTGTAAGGCACGGATTTTGGCGTTATTAATAACGGTCTGCCACAATAACAAATATGTGGGATTTTGTCCTTTTTACGGTCAAGGACTAACCGGCAATGCCTGTTAGACGCTAGCTTATCCCTACTTAGGCTTCGGGATAAAAGTATCCAAACTTGCATTCTAGTGTCTTCTTCACTCGGTGAAATACTAAACCGGCAACATGTGTTAGGCGTTGACTTATCCCAACTTAAGCTTCGGGATAAAATTCCACGTGTGTGTGAAGCATGGATTTTAGAGTTGAAGGATGGTGTCTTCTCTTGAGGCAAAGATGAACCCAATGCGGGAAAGGAAAAATTTTATATTCTATCTCAAGGTCTTTTTTTAGGGTAAAGACAAACCCGATATGAGAGAGGAAGAATTTTATTTTCTATATTCCAAAGCTGAAGAGGAATAATTTTATATTTTATCTCCAGTTGCAAAGGAAACTCAAAGTGGAATCTCCACTTCGAGAATCTGAAGAGTGAAACTAAGAGTGGGATCTCCACTTCGAAAATTGAAAAGATTCGGATAATCCTAACTGTCGGAAGGTTTGATTATCGAACGAAAGGTGAATTTCTCGTTTATCAAGAGTGAATTGTGGTTTTGACCCTAACTATAGGAAGGTTTGACCAAGTGGGAGTTCGAGACGACTCTAACTGTAGGAAGGTTTGATCACTCAATTTGAAAGTAGACCTCTCGTTCATGAAAGGAATCGAGAAGAGATTTTTGTTATGATCCTAACTGTAAGAAGGTTTGACCAAATGGGAGTTCGAGGCGACTATAACTGTAGGAAGGTTTGATCACTCGATTTGAAAGTGGACCTCTCGTTCATGGAAGGAATCGAGGGGAGATTTTGATTGTGATCCTAACTGTAGGAAGGTTTGACCGAGTGGAAGGTTTAAGACGATCCTAACTATAGGAATGTTTGATCGCGCGATTTGAAAGTGGAGCTCTCGTTCATGGAAGGAATCGAGAGGAGATTTTGGTTTTGGTCCTAATTGTAAGAAGGTTTGACCAAATGGGAGTTCGAGATGACCCTAACTGTAGGAAGGTTTGATCACTCGATTTGAAAGTAGACCTCTCGTTCATGGAAGGAATCAAGAGGAGATTTTGATTGTGGTCCTAACTCTAGGAAGGTTTGACCAGGTAAATAGTGGGAGTGGGAGTATAAATCAGAGTGGAAGTGTTGACTTGTACTGATCACTCAGTGAGGGTTCTTAGTATCAAGTGATAAGGACTTAACACGAAAGGGTTTGATAGTTATCAAGGATTAGCAGATTAAAATTCCAATCATTATGCCTAAACTCTAACAATAGAAGTATTAAGTGCACAGACATAGCAGGAGTTTGAGTGAATTAAACCAGAAAAGATTTTAGTGGACCCACCGTCAATTAATTTGATTAGTGAGGGATTTTGTGGTAGAAGATTGTAAATTGTCAACACCAGTGGGAGTTTTTTGTGAGGGAAGATTGATCCAACAAAGTGATCAAATCTTATCTCAGCAAAAGAGTACTTGGAAGTTGGTGGAATTGATCCTAACAATGAGATGTGTTTCACCCGTGAACATTCAGAGTCCAAGTGGGAGTTTCTCATTTATCACTTCTTTGTAGTGATCGGGTTATCCCTAAGAATACACCATATAGCATTCTTTCGAAAACTTCCCCTTACGTGAATCATCCACCCCCAGCTTCCTTTGTGAAACCGGGTCTAACATTGTACTTAGTTGGATGACCAGGTTATCCTTAAGAATACTAGGCATGACACTCTCCATGAACTTCCCATGAAAGAAAGGAAATAGTTTAGACTTATATACCTATTGGAGTTTGCATGGAGCAGTTTATCCTTATGCACCTATTGGAGGATTGAGAAGTAGTTTACACTCGTATACTCTTTGGAGTGTACACAGTTTAGGCTCTTGAGGCGTTGAAGCAATAAGGAGCAGTTTAGACTCGTGCACCAGTTGGAGTGTGGAGAATCAGTTTATACTCATGTACTCTTCGGAGTGTTCGCCGTTCTCATTCGGCTTGTTTTACCGTTATGACGCTGGCGTCCACCAAGGCTTGAATGCTATTATTGAGAGTAAAGCATGCCTTAATGGAATGAAGGATCCTCCTGTGATATGCACAGTACTTTAGATCCGAAGTATTATCAGCTTCCTCCTGATTTGTGATAGGTGGCAGCTTGATCTTGTTGTTTTCAAGGAGGGATTTGAAAATGACCGGAACATCTTCGTCCTTGAAGGAGTGCTCTTTTTGGAGTCTCGGATCCGAAGTCTTTTGCTGTCTTCGGGGTTATTATTGTGATGTCTGATTAACGTTAATAATTGCTGCATGTGTCTTCCTCTTACCACGGGAGACGAAGCTTGAGTTTGGAGGGTTAGCCGTTGGTTGGCTTCTTTCGGTTTTCTTCCTTCTGAGAAAGCGTTCGGCCTGCTCTCCGCGCACCTTTAACTCTTTCCAGGTGTTGGACGGTGATACTCCAATAACTTTCAAAATATCAATGGATAGATTATTATGACAGGTTTGGAGGATGAAGTCCTCTGTGACTAGATCTCGGCAATTCATCGTCTTATTTCGGAAGTGCTTAATGAAGTCGTTGATTGTCTCTTCCTCTTATTGTTTCTCCTCAAAGAGTGTCCTGATGGATACATCGGCATCGTCATCAAAGAAATTGTCGAGAAATGAGCTTTCCATGTCATCCTAGCCGTTGATGCTTCCAGGCTTGAGACGATGGTACCAATCAAAGGTAGGCTCGCGAAGGGTGCTAACGAATGATCGAACCATCAAAGGCTCGTTACCAGAGATCACTCCCAAGTGGGACTTGTAATAAATCAAGTGTTGAGTGGGGGATCCCTTCCCATCGAACGGTGTGAAGTTGATCAGGTTGAACTTTACCGGGTACGGGATCGACTCCCACTCTCTCGGGTAAGGACATAGAATACCGGTTTTCTTCACCTCTTGAGCAGACATCAGAGCGTTAATTTTGCTAATGAGGTCTTTCATCTTTTCATCCTCATCTGTATCATGCTTTGGACGATTTCTGAGGGAACAATGTGCCCACCCCCGGTATTGTCATCTTCAGTGGAAGCACCCCAGTGTTGTTATCTTCAGTGGGACCACCCCTAGCGTTCTGGTCAATGAGAGGGTTATCAGTATTGAGATGTTCATCCACATCTAAATCGCTACCTGTTTGGTTAGCAATGTTGTGACGGTTGGATTCACCAAGTTGATTAGACAGAGCCCGAATCTGTTGGTCATGTTCTTCCTTTATCCGCATCATGGCCATTTCTAATTCGAACTTGAAGTTCTCGTTTTTGCTTAGCCAAAACATCCTCAATGATTTTGGTCATTTACTCGGTGTTAATCATGAACACTTCCCGAGCTTGTCCCACGCTAGACATTGTGTCGTCAGAGGCGATTGCGGAGTAAGTATCTAAAAGTTCGTCCTCTGAAGACAGTCCTTCGTGCATCCTTGGGTCAACCCTATGTTTGATGGCTTCTAGCTGGAGCCAAGACATCTGTTGGGCTATTCCTAAATTAACTTTTCTTCCCGGAGAAAAGTCAGGATTAGAGTCGTTTGAAACAATCGCAGACTTTTCTCTGTCAACCATGTTGATAGTAACTTCAGGGAATTCGTTATCTTGACCGGTTGACTTTCTTTTACGAAAACGCCTTGACTTACCCCCTGTTAACCATGATTTTAACGCTTTAGAGGAAAGCCTTTAGAACACAGAGACCCTCTGTGGAGCGATCTTGGGGAAGCTACATTCTAATAATACTACCAGAATAATTTTGGCGCATGGACATTGAAAGTCCATCTCTCGGGTATTTCTCTTTTGAGATCTGATCGTACTCCTAGCCTGATAGTACAACTCATCGGCATGATGATCGGAGCAATCTATCACGTGTTGGCACGACTTCTAAGGTATAACGTCGTTGTCTGACAAACACGTTTCCTTCTGAGGATTTGCTGCCTTGTTGGCGTTCTCAAGAGTCATACATTTGGAGCCACGCTTTCGTGAGCGCGGGACCTCAATGGGATCTTGGACAATGACTCGCAGTCTGAAGCAGTCAGTTACAGAAGTTCTCCCATTATAGGAAGGCTTTGACTTGTTGCGAGGCCGTGTACGACCCCCAGCTCGATGACTCGCTCGGGGTTCATTCACTAGGCCAAAGCATTCTTTGATCGGAACTTTGCCTCAATCCTCATGTAAATGGCCTAGGCGATCCACCATCCTCATCTTGAAACGGGACAAGTCCATGCTATCGTGGGGCTCCACCGGAGGTGTGTAATTCATCAGTACAGGAATAGGGACTATCAGAGACTCAAAAGGGGCCACAGGAGGTGAACCGAATGCAAGGCGAACCGAACTGGTTCGGGTCAGGCGTGAACTACCATTTGGTGGCTCGGTTTTGGCTGATCTAGCAAACGGTGGTTTTCGTTTTTTGACGATTTCGAGCGCCATTTCGGACTTTGGCTTCCAGATTTGGCGTAGTTTTGGTGGATTCTTGACCACTTCTTTTTGCTTCAGCTTCTGCGCTTCTTGTATGAAAATTCGTTCATGTGCAAGTAACGCACGGTGTTTCTGGATCCGCTCTTTGAGGGTTGAACGCGTCCTTTTGATGCGGACCCATTCATTCATTGTTGGCTTGGAGGGAAGACCATTTGTTTGCTGTTGAGGCGCTCGACACTCCTTGAATTTCACATCCGCCTCATAACGGATCCTATCTATCGGCTCCAAAACCTTGGTGAATTAGCGCGCGAGGTGTTGACATTGCCTTTGGTGAGCTCTCTTTGATAAAGTGGATGTGGCTCCAGCGGCTATCTCCTTGATTGAGGAGGAGTCCAGATCTGTAGATCCGACCTCGTTGGAGGCCGGAGGGGCGTTGTAAGGCAAGATTGTAGCAGGAACGGGGGCCTTGATCATTCTGTGCTTGCGAGGTGCGGAGGATCTGGAGGAGGAAGACGATAGATACTCCTCAAACTTCAGTTGGTCGAACTCGTACTCGACCTCTTCATCAACCGGGATCGGGATCTGAGGTTGCGACATGACAGCCTCTGTAGAGAAGCTGTTGGCTCCCATTGTGGTCGCCAGCGTGTTTGGGTCAAAACTTGATTACATTGCCAACGAACTCATTACAACCATTTATCGATTACAAGTTCAAAAAAAGAGAAAAGTTGACATTTTTATAAGATCTCCTTATACAATGAAAATAAAAGATTAGAACTCTTGTCAAACTACACACAACAGCAGTTTATCTCTTGTTGTTTGTGTGGGAACTTCGCTTGTGCCGGGGACGCGTTAGTCCGTGGACCGCTACAGATCAGATCCGATTAATAGAAAAAAGTTGATCAAAGCTCCTACTTCATGAAGGAAGTAATCGCAAAAGTGGTAATCCCGACCAAGCGAGATTATGACTCTTCTCGAGATCAAGACCAAGCTTGATCCGGAGGAAAAGGGGTAAGGGTTTCAGATCTCTCGAAATCCACTCTTTATCCACAGGAGATCGCCGAGATCTAGCTAACCCTCTCTGAAATTCGTAGCTATGCACTCACAAAACCAGTAGCACCTCCCCCGATTGATTATTTATTTTCTTCCCACAGAAATGAGCCCCCAGGCCTGTATTTATAGGCTTGGGGGGTTTTCAGATAAGAATGATGGATTCAGCCTTATCTTCAGTTAATAACCGTTTAACCATGTTTGGAGATGATATCTAGGCAGTTAGGAACCTCTGGAACAGAAGAAATCCCATGAAAACCCGTCAAAAACCTGAAAAAACATTTTTGGCTCAAACCTCGCCGAACCACTATTTGGTGGCTCGGCCATGGGCCGAGCCACTAGTTCTTTGCCGAGTCGTTTCAATGCGACTCGGCCGCCAGCGGCTATTTTAGTCTTCCGAGTTTTGACTTGTTTCGTCGTTTATGCGTATTTCGTCATTTCACTGACTGGTACACTTCACCGATTCGGTTCATGCGTTTAGTGAACGTGCCGATTGCTTGACGGTGGCCGACGGGCGTGCATGCCACCTGTTTTGCCATTTTGGTGGCCGATGAGCGTGTGGGCCACTTGGCGGTGGCCAGTGAGCACGCGGGCTACTCGGAGCTGGCTGACGAGTGTACGGGCCACTTGGTTTATCATTCTGATGGCCGATGAGCGTACAGGCCATTTGGCAGTGGCCGGTGAGCACGCGGGCCACTTAGAGCTGACTGACAAGTGAGCGAGCCACTTAGAGGTGGCCGGTGAGCACACGGGTCATTTAATTTGCCATTCTGGTGGCCGATGAGCGTGCGGGTCACTTGGCGTTGGCCGTTCTGGTGGTTCATCGCCACTTCATCAATGGTTCGCTGATTCACTTCATTCGCTTGTCGGTGTCAGATGATCCTCTTTGACTCGGATAATCCTTTTCGACTTGGATAATGACGTTCATCGCCTTTTCTTTATCTCGAGCTGTGTACGGACACCTATAGGCATTTTTAGACGCCTACAAACCCATTGTATTTTTCCTTCATATAGTAAAATATTCTCATCCTCTCTCTATGGACGTAGGCAATTGCCGAACCACGTAAATCTCTTTGTTTGGTTTGATTTGTGTCGTATTTTGATGAATTACACTCGTATTTGATTTGGTTTTCTTCTCTCATCGCTCACCGACTCATTTAGTTGTCGAGCACGCTTTCGCACGGTGCGCAACAAATACAAAGTTATTTTTTTCGTTAGGTAGGTTGGCCACTGTTTTTTCCACATAAATACATGTGCATATGTACGTTTATGTACAATATATGTACACTTTACGAGGTCATGTATATACATTAATTATTAGGGTTAATTTTAAAAAACATAAAACTTTGTACACTTCTTGCACACATAACTCTCCTAAACTTTTTTTTAAATCTAAGACAACCCTCTCTTCTTTAATTGACAGATAACTAAGATGTTCTTCAAAGGAAAAAATCTAAATTTGAAAAGAGGGGTTACGTCACCTATGTGTATCAAATGGTTAGCATGCGTATGGTAGGTTGCAGCAGAAAGGGTTGCAATTATAGTTGCATGCAAGTAGATTATTTTAGTTCATTTATAAGTGCTTGTTTCATTGCAACCGAATGTTTCAGTTATAACTACAGTTGCTAATATCCCTCCAATTATACATTTTGACTTATGCAATTTTTAGCATGAGTCTCACTTGCCCAAATTAATGAAGAAACTTAAAGTCTCAAAATTATTTTTGAAATTTTCAAAAAATATCTAAGAAGTTCATTAAAGATTAAAAAAAATTAATAAAAATTATTTTTAATATTAAGACTATTAATTTTTTTAAAAAATATATAATTTTGGAAAATATAATACTTAGAAAATTACTTTTTTGAAAATAATTTTTTGTAAATATAACTTTAAATATTATTTTTTAAAACCATTTTTTGAAAGTACTATTTTCTAAAATGTTATTACTTTTCACATAAATATTATTTCCTGGAAAAAAATATTATTCTAGTAGATATCCTATTTTTAGATATTTTTTCCCAAAAAAATAAATTTTATCAAAAATATTTTCCAAAAATATGAATTTTTGAAAAAAATATTTATTTCTAAAACGTACTCTTTTTTTAAAAAATGTATAGAAAATAAAAATCATTATTATTAAAAAAATATGAATATTGTAAGTATATATAATTAGCTAACCATTATTTTCAAAATTTTAAAAATAAAAGTTCAGGTGCATAGGAAAAATTACAAGTAGAATCAAACAGCTACACTATAAGTTAGAACATTTAAAAACTAAATCAGACAATTATAACTACAGTTGCATATAAAAATCGTTTTATTTGAAGGATATTTTAATTATTTACCAATCAGGGATTCCATGAGAAAGCTCTAAATTACAGATTGTTTTACCAAGATACCCCAAAAATGAATGTAATTTTGTGTGGGAAAAAATTTTCAGCGGGATATGCGTAGGGGTGAGCATCGATTGGTTCGGTTTGGTTTTTACCAAAATTTAAACAACCGAACAGAACCACCTACAATTCAAAACTGAACCGAACCGTTAGAGGTCGATTCGGTGCGGTTCGATTCGGTTTGTTCGGTTCTAACTTCATCAAATCCCGATACTCGGTGATGGAATATTAGTAGGTATGTAAGCTTGATAGTTAATTATTTTAATATAACAAGGAGTGATACCTAGCTAAGAAGATAGATGTCGGAAGGAATATTTTAACACCATGGCATAAATATTCGCATAAAAAGTTACAAATTTAGCTCCCCCCTGTTCGCGGGAAAAATTAATGCTTTCTTCATTGACGATTCCATTGCACTCTTCAATAACAACTTTTTGCGTTACAGAAAGATCCGGTCTTTTTATAAGATCCGGTTACAATGAAGATCAAACAAAAAAGAAATAAAAATTACAACTTTTCTCTTTTATCGAACAAATCATGAGCTCCTGTTGTCCGGTCACTCGCTTGCGTGGGTTGCTTGCCTGCGCCGATGGTTAATCCGTTGACCACCGCACGATCTGGATCCAAGCAGATCTACGCAATATTACAGGTATTATTTCACCAAGAAAATAATAGCCGGAGGGATTGTTTCACCAAGGAAACAACCGCTCAAATCTCGGGATCAAAGACCAAGATTTGATCCGGAGTGTAGCAACGTAGATCTGAGATCTCGATCCTCTCGAACTCCTACCTTTTGTGATGCGGGTGCTCGCCAAGAATCAGATCCAAACGTCCAAGTCTTCAAGCCTTCAAGAACTCGAGCACAAGATATCAATCCGACAGAGTTTCGGCTCTCTAAAAGTTCTTCCAAAAGTCCTTCAAAATGATGAATCACCTGGCCTATTTATAGGCAACCAGATCTGTGCATTTGGCACAGATCTGGTCGGCCACCTCAGGGTGGCTCGGCACTGGGCCGAGCCACCCTGAGGTGGCTCGGCTTTGGCCGAGCCACCCCGAGGTGGTTCGGTTTTTGCCGAGCCCCCTTGGGGTGTTTTCCGTCGTTTCGGTTCTGTATTTGATTTGTCCGGACTTTGATTTGATAGTCCGGGTCTTTATTTGGTAGTAAATCCACCTTGATGTTTGAGTTCGAATCCGTTTTATGGTTGGATGACTCGTTGACTTCCCGAACCGTTGGATTGGTTCCTCACGCGAATACGTTCCGTTGCTCGCGTGCAATTCATTGACCTCTTCGCCTCGCCACTCGAACGTTCGTTGATTTGTCGAATTATCGTGCCGAGCTGTGCTAAGGGACCTATAGGCAATTTTATACGCCTACAGATACCCCCTCCAAAGTATTTCAGCCTCGTTCTTTTATAGAGGAGTCTGGAATACTTTGGATATGATTGCCCTCACCCTCAGTCGGTGTAATGGGACCTGGAAATGACCTTTGTTCTGTATCCCTTCAATCCTTCAGGCTATTCGGTGCTTTGTCGAACGTCTGTAAGGGTTCCGGTGCTGCATTTATTGTCTGACCGTTGTCGGAATTTGAACTTGAAGTCGATTCCTGATTTTTTTAAACTTTAGCTCGTGCTTGTTGGTTCAACATATAACTGACCCTCGATTGTTGGCGTTGAGTCTTTATTTGCGACGCGTGTTAGGCGTTGGCTTTAGGATTTTTGGCTAACCCCCAGCCTTCAACGGATTTGATTAGCCTTTACCGACTACCGTTTGAGTCGGGCTAGCATGCGGATTGTCTAAATCCGTTCCGCATATGACGTTAAGCTAAAAGAGTTAACTCTTTTAGTGCTACGACATTGAATACGTAGACTTCGTTTTTCTCCTGTGAAAAGACTAAACAGCAACGTGTATGAGACGTTGACTTAGGATTTTTGGTAAATCCTCAGCCTTTAACGGATTTGATGTGCTCTTACCGACTACCGTTTGAGTCGGGCTTACATGCGGATTGTTTTAATCCGTTCCGTATGTGACGTTGTGCTAAAGGAATGAACTCCCTCAGACTTTTTGCTACAACTTCGAATATGTAGACTTTGCCATTATCATGGGAATAGGCTACCCAGCAACGTGTATTAGACGTTGGCTTATCCCTACTTAGGCTTCGGGACAAAGGTCCCCAGAATCAGGCTCTGGTATCTTTTTCTACGGATAAAGACCAAACCGGCGACGCGTGTTAGGCGTCGGCATATCCTTTCTTAGGATTCAGGATAAAATTCCCCATACGTGTAAGGCATGAATTCTGGTGTTATTAATAACAACCTGCCATAATGTTGAATATGTGGGCGGGTGTTCTTTTTAACGGTTAAGAACTAACCGGCAGCGCATGTTAAGCGCAGACTTATCCTTACTTAGGTTTCAGGATAAAATACCCCAGAATCGAACTCTGGTGTCTTCTTCTTCGGAGAAAGACTAAACCGGCAGCGCGTGTTAGGCGCAGACTTATCCCTGCTTAGGATTCGGGATAAACTTCCTAGGATGAATCCTAAATTTATAAATTTTGGAAAAAGAGTTGGTGTGGGAAAGGAAGAATTTTATATTCTATTCCCCGAGCAAGGAAGGAAGAATTTTATATTCTATTCCTTGATTCTAGAAAGGAAGAATTTTATATTCTATTTCTAGTGCAAGAAGGAAACTAGAAGTGGGATCTCCACTCCGAGAATCCGGAAGATCTAGATAAACTTACCTTTTATAGGATTGGTTATCTGATCAGAAGATGAGTTTTTCGTTTATCAAAGAGAAATTTTAACTTCAGTCATGACCATGAGAAGGTTTAACCAAAGAGAAAAGAAAGGGAATTCTTTCGTTTATCGAAAGGGGACTCCGAACTGAAAGTGGACCTCTTGTTCATGGAAAGAGTCAAGAGGCCCAGAAGAACATTTTTTTGTGGACTCACTGTCAATTGGACTTGATCAGTGAGGGATTTTGGTGGTGAAAATGAATTTGGGTTATCCTCTAGAATATTAAGTGTAATATTCTTCAAGGAACTTCCCGATAAATGAGTTATTCTGAATGTACTAGGGATAGTACTTTTTCAGGAACTTCCCATTTATTGGCATTAATTGCCTGACACCCTCTAAAGAAATTAGGCGGTAAGCGCCGTTTGAATAGACTGTGTCTATTACAAACGGTCCTTCCTACTTGGGTTCGAATTTACCTTTCTTCTTGGAGTTGAGGATTATTGGTCGGCGAGCAGCGAGGACCAGATCTCCTTCCTTAAAGCTTCTTTAGCGGACTCTTTTGTCAAAAGCCCTAGATATCCTGGCTTGATAGAACTCAATGTGTTGTTGAGCTTCCAAGCGCCTTTCATCCAACCTCTCGAGTTCTTCGAGATGTTTTTGATGCTGCTCTTCGGTCGTCATCTCCGTTGCGAGAGCGATCCGAAGGGATGGGATTTGAATTTCCAACGGTAGCACTGCTTCGCATCTGTATACTAACGAATAGGGGGTGGCTCCCGTAGGTGTACGTATGGTGGTGCGATAAGCCCAAAGCGCTTCGCCGAGTTTATCGTCCCAATCTCGCTTATTGGTTTTCACGAGTTTTGACAGGATCTTGATGATCGTCTTGTTGAAAGCCTCAGCTAAACCATTAGCAGCGGGATAATAAGCCGTTGACGAAACATCTTGAATCTTAAATTTGTCACAGAACCTGATGAAAGCGTTGCTTATGAATTGCGGACCGTTGTCATGAATGATCCGCCTCGGCACGCCGTGTCGATATATGACATGATGCTTGATGAAGTTGATGACATTGTTCGTCTTCACTTCTTTAAGCGGAATGGCTTCAGCCCACTTTGAAAAATAGTCGGTGATAGCGAGGATAAATCGATCACCTTTGACTGAAGGAGGAAAAATAGGACCGACAATGTCCATACCCCATGTCTCGAAGGGCCAGGATGTGGTTGACGTGTGTAACCGCTCCGGTGGTTGGTGCATATAATTCGCATGAACTTGACAGGCGTGACATTCTCGGGCGTACTCGATCGCATCACGTACCATTGTTGGCCAGAAATATCCCATTCTTCTGATTCGATCATAAAGTTTGGGACCGGGCTGATGTGCGCCACATTCTCCTTCGTGTGCTTCCTTAAGAACTTCTTTTGCTTCTTCGTTCGAAAGGCATCGGAGAAGCAAATCATCATACCCTCGACGGTATAATGTACGGGTCTCAGTATTGTAAAAGAACCGTGGTGCTCTTCGGCGAATAGATTCTCTTTCTTTTACATCCTCCGGTAAAATGCCATACTGGACGTAATCAATAATGGGAAAGCGCCAATCTCGAGACTCAGACCCGATTTAGGTTGAGTTCACCTCTTTGGCGTTTACGTTTCTATCATCCTCCTCTTCAATATCCATATCGTATATGGGTATGCAGAGTTGGTGTGATCTTACTATGACTAGCAGTTCAGCTTCGGGCGGTTACGCGAGTGATACTGCTAGTGCTGCCAGTGCATCTGCATAAGCATTCTGGAGACGAGGGATGTATTCAATATAAAATTCTTCAAAAGAATCCGCTATTCTGACGGCCTCCTGGTGGTATGGAATCAGATCTGGGTTCCTGACTTCATACTCTCCACGAACTTGGTTGACTATCAATTGAGAATCCCCAAAAGCTTCGAGATATTCGACCCCCAGCTCCTTAGCGAAACTGAGTCCAATGAGGAGCGCGTTGTACTCGGCTACGTTATTGGAACATGGATTCGTCAGTGAATAAGCTCGAGGCATCACGTGCTTCCCCGGGGAAACTAAGACAACTCCAACTCCGGAGGAGACTCTAGAACATCCAGGGGTTATTGCCTTATTAACTGCTCTCGAAGCACCATCAAAGTATAATTGCCATACTTGTTGGTGTGATGTGGTATTAACCTCATGGGTTTCATCTGGCAAGTCATCATATACTTCAACCGTATCTGTTGTCGGACTCGCCGCCAAAAGATCACAAATCTCTTGTCCTTTGACCGACTTCTACTGTTTGAAGTGCAAATCATATTGGGACAAGAGAAGGGCCCACTTCGCTAACTGCCAATTCATCGAACCCGGTTGAATCATGAATACCCGTACCGGATTAACATTAGCAATGACGTAAATCGTCTGGCTGACCAAGTAATGTCGCATCTTTTGCACTGCGAATACCAATGCGAGACATTCTTTCTCGATCATTGGATATCGAGACTCGGCGCCTATCAAGGTCCGACTTAGGTAATAAACTGCCTGTTCGTGACCGTTATCATCGTCCTGTGCTAATAAAGCACTTATCGAATGGTTCATCGCCTTGATGTAAATCAAGAACGGTTTACCTGATTTTGGTGCAACAAGAACAGGGGGATTCATCAGATATGTCTTGATATCTTCGAATGCTTTTTGGCAAGCATCGTCCCAAATAAATGACACGCCCTTCTTGTTTAGCTTAGAAAATGGTTGGCACTTCCCAGAAAGATTTGAGATGAACCTCCGGATGTAAGCTAAATGCCCTTGCAATCCTCTGAGCTCTCTTAAATTCCTCGGGGGTTACAATTCATGTATTGCCTTTACCTTGTCTGGGTCGATGTGTATACCCTTAGTGGTGACGACGAATCCAAGGAATTTTCCGCTGGACATTCCGAGGAAGGATTTTGTGGGATTCATCTTCAATTGATGACTCCGCATGAGATCAAACATCGTTCTCAAGTCCTTGATGTGATCTTCTTTGTTGCGGCTTTTTACCACCAAATTATCAATGTAGCATTCAACCGTTTTCCTGAGGTGTTTCTGGAAAATCTTAGTCATCGCTCGTTGGTATGTGGCGCCTGCGTTCTTCAGACCGAAAGGCATCACCGTGTAGCAGAAGACACCGAGGGGCATTCTGAATGCTGTATGTTTCTCGTCATCCGGGTGCATCTTAATTTGATTATACCCCGAAAAGCCGTCCATGAAGGACATTCTCTCGAATCCGCATGTATTGTCGATAATAACATCCGTGATTGGGAGAGGGAAATCGTCTTTTGGACATGCTTCATTCAGGTTCCTGAAGTCGATGCAAATCCTGATTTTGCCATTTTTCTTCATGACGGGAACGATGTTGGCTAACCAGTCCGGATGTTGTTCCTCTCGGATGAATCCTGAGTCGATCAACTTCTTAACCTCTGCCTTGATGGCTTCCATAATCTGCGGACGAAACCGTCTTTGCTGTTGTTTGACAGGTTTGGCATCCGGCTTGATGTCGAGGCGGTGCATTGCCACATTGGGGTCGAGCCCTGGCATGTCTTCATAGTTCCAAGCGAAGACGTCGATATATTCCCTGATAAGGGCAATTAATTCCTCCTTCTCATCTGGGGGAAGACTATCGCTGATGAATATGGGCTTTGGATTGGCCTCATCGCCCATATTAATTTGGACTACTTCGTCTTCGGTGGGTGGTTCTCTCTGTTCGAACCTATCACCATATTGCATGTTTAGGTGATGAACCCATGGGTCCTCCCACATTGGCATTTGATCGTCGTCCTCCAACGTAGATGGATCAGCTGTAGTCATGTTCGACATTAAGGTCTTGAACATTTCTCCCAAACTTGTGTCGGAATCCCATCCTGAGGAATCTGCCGAGTATCCATCCTTGGTTTTGTTAGCAATTTGATCGATAATTTGCCAACCACATTCATCATCAGACGAGGAAACGTAGCCTAAGCCTCTTTTGTGATGATAATAATCATCCGGTTTCCCTTTTGGTACATATGCCGCTTTGACTGGGATACGGGAACCTCGATCGAAGTATAAACCTTCTCCGAGTGTGAAGTCGTACCCTTATTTTTCCATGAGCGTGCGCGCTTCCGGACTAAACTTAGATAAGTACAGACCAGATTTGTCGTCATCTTCGTCTTCTCTTAGGAAATGATCTGGCAACGGAAGATTTTCTCCTTTACCGTAAATCACTTCTTTTTGTCCCCCTATCTTGGTAGGAATAATTCGGGTTGTTCCGAAAGAATGCTGGAGACGTTTCTTCGTTACATAAGATGATCGGAGTGGCATACATAAATCAGGATTATCGTATAATCCCTTTATCGCATCATCAAGAGACAAGGAGTACTCTAAATCATGATTTATTTCAATATCGGCAAGTTGCCAGTTACAACCGCCATCTGACGATTGTTCATCGTCAAGATTGATTACAAAGGGTACAATGTCATTTAAAAGAAAACCACCATTGTAATCGAATCCGGCCTCGGAATCAGCTTCTTCTCCGCTGTCCGTGCCTTGGACCGATGGTTCTGTATCGGATTCGTTACCATAAAGGAGAGAATCTGTGAAGTAATTCTCATACCCTTTGAATGGTTGCTTATCCGCGACCACCGTCCTAACCCTTCCATCAGTGTCGACATATTTCAGACACTGATGTAAGGTGGAGGGAACTATAACATTACTATGAATCCAAGGCTGACCCAATAGTAAATTATAGGATGTCTCGGCATCTATCACGTAACACGTGACCTCCGTCTTCAAATCGCCCATTTGGCACTTTATTCGGATCTTCCCCAAAGGCCTTGACCCGCTGGTATTGAATCCGTAAATAACCGTGCCTGTGGCTGCCAATTTGCTGACTGGAATGCCAAGGTTATGCATTAGGCGAAGTGGCATAATACTCACAGCGGAACTCGGATCCACTTGGATTCGGTTGACTTCGCTGGAGCCAATGTACCCGACGAAGTACAGGGGCCGATCATGGTTTGAATTCTTCGTCTGCATGTCCTCTTTGGTGAAGGTGATGCAGGGAATGTTCTTAGCTGCCACATTGCACTGTTGAGCTAACAGTTCTAGTTCTTCAGGCGCCGGCTTGATCCGAGTGAGGAACGCTTCTGAATCAGCCAAGGCTTCTTGCAAGACTTCTCTAGTCTCCTTCGACAGTCGTAGCAACTCATATAGCGTTATCCGTGCTGGAATATTGGCTAGCTGAGCCATGATGTCGAAGACATGCGGAGTTTTCGAACTCTCCGGTTTATCTTTTCCAATCGGACGACTGAAACGAGATTGCTTCGGATTTTGAACCTCCTCGGGCCTCTTTTCTTTCTGTTTATCTACCGGCTGTCGTCGAGCCTCCTCAACCGGTTTAGGAACCGTAATCACCCCCAGCTCTGTGAGAGTCTTGGCTGGTCCCCGTTTTGTCACCCCCTGCTCAGCTAATTGATCACCGGGAGATGGATATTTGAAGTGATACTCATTCCCACTCCGGGTCGCAAAGACCTCCTGTTCTTCGTCAAAAAGTGGGAAAGCAAAGATTCTTTCGTCATTTTCTCCTAGGATAGCAGAGACTCCATAACAAGATTTTCCTTTCCCTTTGGACTTCTTCTTGGATGACGATCCGGCCCATTGTTCATCTCCAATCAGGTCGGGGTGCACCCAGAGAATTTCACCGTTTGGGGCTGTGTGTGGGACAAGTCCTTTTTGGCGCTGTCCGTGCGGGTCATCATTCACCGTCTTCATCCCGACTTTGGTGACGCGCTTTGGCTCGAACCAAGTTGTAGGCACCGATCCAAAACTGATTGACACCGCGTTTGCTCCCACATTCTTGGCCGGTTTTGGGGTTATGACTCCTACGTCGATCAATGCCTGGATCTTGTCCTTGAGGTGGTAGCAAGACTTCGTTGGGTGGTGGACCGCTCTGTGGTACGCGCAGTACTTCGGGTCCGTCACCTTGCTGGCTCCCTCTTGATCCACGATCGTCGGCAGCTGGATTTTGTTGTTCTCTAACAAGTACTTGAAGATGCCGGGAACTTCATCATCCTTGAAGGAGTTGACTTTGGGAAACTTCGGCTCTGAAGATTTTTGCTTCTGAGACCGTTGCTGCCAATGCGGCTGCGACTGTTGCGGCGCTCGTTGCTGCTGCTGTTGCTGTTGCTGAGGTTGCAATTGAAACGCTTGGTTAGCATCAACGGCATTAGCGTGAGCTTTACCTTTTCCTTTCGGGTTGAAGTTCTGCTTCAGAGGATTTGTTGTCGGTTGGCCTCTCTCCGCCTTCTTTCTTTTGAGGAATCGCTCAGCTTGCTCCCCTCGAACCTTCAGATCCTTCCATGTCTTGGATGGTGCTGTGCCCATTGCCTCCAACACGTCCAGCGAAAGGTTGTTATGGCAGGTCTGGAGGATGAATTCCTCAGTGATCGGGTCCCGGCAATTCATCGCTTTGTTCCGGAACCTCTTGACGAAGGTGTCAACTAACTCCCCATCCTTCTGCTTCTCATCGAGCAACGATCCGATAGAGATCTCGGTGTCATCGTCGAAGAAATTCGTGAGGAACTTAGTCTCCATGTCGTCCCAGCTGTTAATACTACCTGGCTTGAGGCGGCGATACCAATCGAAGGCGGCTCCGTGAAGAGTGCCAACGAATGACCGCACCATCAGAGGCTCATTACCAGAGATTATCCCCAAGTGTGATTTGAAATAAATCAAATGCTGAGTGGGTGAACCCATCCCATTAAATGGCGTGAAGTTAATTAGACTGAACTTCGCCGGATATGGGATTGATTCCCACTCTCTTGGGTATGGGCAAGGAATGCCTGTCTTTTTCGTCTCTTGAGCGAAAATCAATGTATTGATTTTGCTCTCGAGGTTCTTAATTTTCAAGCTTTCACCCGAGTTTTCATCAGTGCGATTCGGAGGTGGAAGCGTGGTGTTGTGACTAGCATCCTCATTGCCACCCCCTGTATTAATGGGAGGATCATTGACATTGCGGGCTTCATCCGCATTCGCATTCTCCACTTCCTGAACAACTGGATTACAGCGGTTTGGTTCGCCTTGCTGGTTCGTCAGTGCTTGGATCTGTTGATCATGCATCTCTCTCATGCTCTGCATGGCCATCTGCATTTCGAACCTAAAATTTTCCTGTTGTTTGGCCATGGCCTTTTCGAGCATCTTGGCCACTTGCTCCGCGCTTATCATGAATGATTCGCGGGGTTGCCCTTCACTGGATACAGTATTGTCAGACGCAACTGCTGAGCCGGCATCTGATTCTTCGTCTCCCGAAGGTACTCTTGTCCGAACCCAACCATACGTCGCGCGAATGATAGCCCCGGATTGTAGACGAGTTACTCGTCGGGGTATTTCTAGAATCGCCTCGGGGTTGTCCTGAGCCGATGCTCCCTTGCTGGTCATATTGGCGGTGACCCTTGAATATTCACCGTCTTCGATCATCGTTCTTCTTCTTCAGAAACGCCTAGACCTTGGCTTTGGCGTTTCAATGCTGAGTCTTTCGAATACAGAAACTCTTTCGGGGACTGCCTTGGCACAGTTGCACTCAGACAGTACCGCCCGAATGAGCTTTGAACAAGGACAATGAGTTTCGAACCTTCGAGGGCTCCTCTTTCTGGATTTACTCGTACCCCCGGCACGATAGTACAGCTCGTCCGCTTGAAGGTCTGAGCAACCTATCGTGTGTTGGCACGATCTCCCAGGTATAACGTCATCGTCATCAGACGACAACGTTTCCTTCTGAGAATGAATTGCCTTCTTTGGGCCTTCCAGAGTCACACACCTCGAAACGCGCCTTTGTGGGCGTGAATCTTCAGCGGGCTCCTGCACCTCGATGCGCAAAGTTGTGTGCTTGGGTGCCACAATTTTTTCCAAATGTTGAGGGTTGCGGCGACCCCCAGCATGCTGAATCGTTTGGGACTTCTTCATTGGCCCCAACCGTTCTTGGACTGGTGCTTTGCCTCGTCCCTTGGGAAGTGGACCGAGGCGCTCCAACACCGACTTCCTCTTCTGGGATGGTCCTATGGGATCTCCCGGAACAGTTGCGGAAATCACCGGCGATTTGGGTTGATTCGCCGGAGGCTGAACTTTCGGAGGCTGGAGTTGTTGCACCTTGGTCTGAACCGCCGCTTCAGACTTCGACTTCCAAACCTTGCGTGTTGATGGCGGCTTCTTGGCCACCTCCTTCTGCACCCTTCTACGGGCTTCCTCAGCTTTGGCCCGTGCTTGCGCTGATAATGCGCGGCGTTTGCGGATGCGCTCCTCCAGCGTCGAGCGATTCCGTTTGACACGGACCCACTCCATCATTGATGGCTTAGAGGAACCACCCTTCATTTGTTGTTGAGGCTGTTTGCCTCGTTTGCTCTTCAGATCCGCATGGTAGCGGACCCCGTCAACAGATTCCATGGCCTTTGCGAATTGCTTCGCGAGGCGTTGACGCTGCCTCTGGCGAGCTCTCTTAGAGAGAGTCACCACGCCTTCAATGGCGGATTTGACCTGCTTGGAGGCCGTTGGGACTTCACCCGACACAACTTCGGCGTCGATCGGGGTGAGGTTGTCGTTGGTGGCTTCAACTTCTTCGCACCAACGGACTTTTCTCCTGGAGGAGAACTTCTGGGATTTCTTAGACTTACGGGGGGAGGTAGATCTGGACGAGGACACATACTCCTCGTACTTCTGTTGGTCGAACTCATACTCGACCTCCACCACGACCGGGATCGAGATCCGCGGCTGCGACGCTCCGATCTCGGCAGCGAGATCGGTGGCTCCCACTGTGGTCGCCAGATTGTTCGCGGGAAAAATTGATGCTTTCTTCATTGACGATTCCATTGCACTCTTCAATAACAACTTTTTGCGTTACAGAAAGATCCGGTCTTTTTATAAGATCCGGTTACAATGAAGATCAAACAAAAAAGAAATAAAAATTACAACTTTTCTCTTTTATCGAACAAATCACGAGCTCCTGTTGTCCGGTCACTCGCTTGCGTGGGTTGCTTACCTGCGCCGATGGTTAATCCGTTGACCACCGCACGATCTGGATCCAAGCAGATCTACGTAATATTACGGGTATTATTTCACCAAGGAAATAATAGTCGGAGGGATTGTTTCACCAAGGAAACAACCGCTCAAATCTCGGGATCAAAGACCAAGCTTTGATCCGGAGTGTAGCAACGTAGATCTGAGATCTCGATCCTCTCGAACTCCTGCCTTTTGTGATGCGGGTGCTCGCCAAGAATCAGATCCAAACGTCCAAGTCTTCAAGCCTTCAAGAACTCGAGCACAAGATATCAATCCGACAGAGTTTCGGCTCTCTAAAAGTTCTTCCAAAAGTCCTTCAAAATGATGAATCACCTGGCCTATTTATAGGCAACCAGATCTGTGCATTTGGCACAGATCTGGTCGGCCACCTCAGGGTGGCTCGGCC
>BQKN01059654.1:0-10543 GCA_022839385.1 Asparagus kiusianus
ACATTTAATAAGTTGAATGTATTATACTATAATATAATTAAAATGTTATAATAATAAATAACGAAAAATAAATATATTAATACAAAATATTATGCAACAAATTATTAATAATTAATAATAATATAATAATATACTATATAATAAAAAATGCTATATTATAAAGTTATTATTATTATTATTTACATAAATATATATAATATATTAATAATTATAAAATGGTATATAAGAGAAATATATCTAAAATAAAATAATACTATAGTAAGTATATGTTATATTGTATAATAAATGTAATATAGTATATAGAATATTAATATATTATATAATAAATAATATAATATGTTATACAGTAAAGTAATTTATCATAAATTACTATTATATCATTAAATTATTATTAATAAGTTGTAATATATTAAAATCTATAATACATTGTACAATGTTAAAGCGTAAATAATATCTTAATTTATTAATAATACACAAATAAAAAATAAATTGCTATTATAATGTGCTATAATATAATATATTGAATTATATATAAAACTACTAATAATATAATGGAAATTTTTGAAAACCAACCTATTTAGAAACTTAATTACAAAAAAAGACCTATTTGCAACTTAATTATCAAAATCGACCCAGTTTCAGCCAATTGGCTGAAACTGGATCGATTTTGATAAAAAAAAAGTTACGAAACTTCACGGGACTTGAAGTCCATTGAAATTTAAGCCCTCGTTAAGCAATGTAGTTAACTTCACCCAAGCTTCACGGGACTTGAAGTTCCGTGAAGCTTGAACTTCACGGGACTTCAAGTCCCGTGAAGTCTCTGGCCAATTTTGCCTGCAACTTCACGGGACTTGAAGTCCCGTGGAGTTTGGCAGCGCCTATAAAAGGCCCACTCACGCACAGAACCCTACTCATGCGCGACTTGTTCCCACCCACGCCACCAACCCAACCCTCTTCTCCATCGTTCCCAAAATCCTAGCCCCTTTCTCCGCCGCCCACAACCACCATCGCCGCCACCGTCGCCGTCGACCCTACCGTCGCCCAGTTGGCTTTTCTTCACTACCGTTGATCGATCTCGCCGCCGTCACTGCCAGAGTTCACCAGAAATTAGGGCATCGACAAATTTTAGGTAAAATCTTAAAAAAATTCTCCTAATTTTTTATATATTCTCCTTATTTCATGCCGATTACTTGTATAAATTTAGATTTTGAAATAAATTTTGAATTATTTATGAATTTTGTGAAGAAAAATTAAATAATTTTGTGTATGAAGTTAGAGGGAAAATTATAGAAAATTGTAAAAGTTAGTGTTATTATAAATGTTTGACATTTGGTTAAAATTTTTATCAATAAATATTATCATTTTTGAATAATTTGCAGCCCATACCAGAGATCACCATAGTGGACCATTCCCAGAGTCACTCGAACTGGGAGACGGAGAATGAGCGAGTAATACAGTTGGTAACTCAAGCCGGGTTTTGAGAGTGTTCCTCGGTGAGGTATATTAGGCTTGACTGGGCCCTTATCAGTGCACTTATTGAGAAGTGGAGACCGGAGACCAACACATTTCATATGCATATAGGGGAGTGTACGATTACACTTCAGGACGTAGCCATCATACTTGGGCTCTGTATCAATGGCACGGTTGTTACAGGCACCGATGACCACAATTGGCCCGAAGTATGTGAGAGGCTTCTTGGGCAGGTTCCTGATTTGAGGAGTGGTGCGATGAAGCTATCGTGGCTTCGATCGACATTTATGGGCGATATACCAGTCGATGCCACGTATTAAACAATTTAGTATCACGTCCGTGCTTACATATTACACATGATAAGGTGCACGTTATTTCCTAATGTGAGCAAGAGTCTTGTACATGCAGGATGGATGCCACTGCTAGAGGATTTTGATGTATGCGACACTCTATCATGGGGTAGTGCTGTCTTGACATAGCTTTATAGAGAACTAGGCAGGATGTCCTTGATGCAGAATAAAGAATTTAAGGGATGCATGACATTGATACAAGTATAATTATGAATAAATTATTGACAAGTGTTCTCATTTATTCTTTATGCATAAATTAATGCAGGTTTGGTCATGGGAGCACATTCATATTTGACGACCTACTTTGCATGTGCACGGCGATCTATAGTGCCAGTTTCCTTTGGGATGCAGGTATAATTTTGTATAAATTACGAATTTGTTCTCATATATTTTTTATGCCAAATAGGTATAACGTGAGATACTGTAAATACAAAACAGCGACTAGACATATAGAGTTTTACCGAAATGAGCTTGATGGCCTCCACCACCAAGAGGTAAATATAAAACTCAATTCATTATGAATATTTTATTTTTGTTGTAGATACTGATAAATGTTTTTTAATTAATTTTATTGTAGATACTGATAAAAGTTTTTTTTAATTCCAGTTCAAGTGGATGCCCCATCATCCGCCTAATCTCGATATGCATACTCTTGCACCTATCTGTCGAGATAGCGCTGCTTTGTGGAGAGCTAGAGTCCCATTGATATATTGGGAGATTGTCGAGATACATGTCCCAGATCGTGTGTTGTGGAAATTTCTTCCCTCTCATCATGTGCCAGATCCTGTTGAGCAAATTGATCGTAGGCGATGGATGACATCGCATCGTATGGACTGAGCCGTATTCCGTGCGGCATACATAGACAGGTGGAATTTCATACAGGATGAGAGAATTCCAGCTGTGGGTTATACCGAGTATATGCGTTGGTATTGGAATATCATATGCAGATGGATAGGACGCGAGCCATAGCCAGCAGCTGGATACGTACCACGCCCACCGACAAATAGTTACATCCCTAGTGCCATGATCAAGAGAGATTATGTAAGTTTTTAAACTAAATTAAAATGACAATTTTTTTATTAAGATATTATTTGCTAAGTTGTGTATATATTGATAAACTCGCAGATCAATGATTTTGATGAGATTGAGGCCGATATAAATGAGCATATCACTGAGATTCAGGATCTAACGGTCTTAGGGATCTTCAATAGGATTAAACAGAGAATAGCGAGCGTGTTCCACAAAAATCATGTCGACGAGTTTGAAGGCCGTCGGGACAGGTCACGCAAATTTGGTGAAGTGTACACGCGACGATGTAGGACGGGTCAAACGATAGCGCGTGATGATGGAGTCGGAACTTCTCATAGCACGATGCATGCTGATGGAGTCGGCACTTCTTAGCCTCATACACAACCAGATACTCAGATCATCAAGGCTCGACAGCATGAACAGAGGGGGCAGGGACGAGGGGTGAGGGGAGTGAGGGGAAGGGGTAAGAGAGGGAGAGGAGGACTTTTGGGATGTATGTGAATTTCTTTTGTTCAATTTTGTTACTTTTGTGAATTTCAATAACGATATGGTTAGATTGTTCAAATTTGTTACTTTTGTGGATCGATTATTGTTTATATATGTGATTTTCGTGAGTATTGTTTGATTCATGGCTGAATTTTATGAATATTGTTGTAATTCGGTATATATGTAATTTTCGTGTGTATTGTTTGATTCGTGTATATTGTTGTGAATGAGGCGAAAATTTTATGTATATTGTTGTGAAATTGTTGGGAAATTGTGTTTATGTATATTGTTGAGAAATTGTGTGTATATTGTTGGAAAATATGTTTGTATATTGTATATTGTTGGGAAATTGTTTTCGTGTGTATATTGTATATAAAAACATGCACAGAACATGTGCATGTTTTTTAAAACGTGCAACTCCACGAGATTTCAAGTCTCGTGATGTTTTCCTCCTCTTAATCACATTACTTTCATAAATAACAACGCGCTTAAACTTCACGAGACTTGAAGTTCCGTGAAGTTTTGTAAATTATTTCGACAAAATCGACACAGTTTCAACCAATTGGCTAAAACTAGATCAATTTGGGCAATTAAATTCGAAATGGATTAATTTTTACAATTAAGTTTCTAAATAGGTTGGTTATAAAAATTTGTCCTACTATAGTAATATAAAATAATATTTTAATTTTAAGGCGTTCTATTATAATTAAAATTTAATTATATATTTAATACTAATTTAATAGTATATTTAATACTAATTTTGTAGGTCAAACTAGTGTTGACCGAAAACACTCACCATGATATTTTGCAAACCCTCAGAGGTAGAAACACAAAACCATGGTGTTTTTATAGAAAAACACAAGGAAATCACCATAGTAGCAAAACAAAGCCTAAGAAATTAAATCATGTGTCTTGAATATAAGTTTTTTAAGAGTATTTTTTGAGTTTTCGATGAAAATTTCAACTAGGGAGGCAATCATTTGTAACGTCTATATATAAATTGAAAATAAAAGATAATATTTGTAAACGACCCTATTTTTAACATGGTTTCTCAGAGGAAAAAAAAACCGCTAATATATCTAAAAAGCAGGAAGAAGTAGAACCACCGAACCTTGTATAGCAGATGTACCAAATGATTAGAAACCTTCACAACAAACCGGTCAAATATAGGAAAATTTTGTCTCTAATAGATTACAATTGTCAGTCAGCAAAGGAGACCGATGAACACACACTGAGCACAACATTGGATAGGCCCCAACCCATGCAGTTTTAATTTCTCGAGACCTTCACAGGGAGCGATCTCAACTGAAATTTACGAACTACTCTAACCTATTGCTGGTTTCTGCAGGTAAGCACAACAAGTGTAGGAACGGATGCTCGCGTCACACTAATATCTATCGGAGCAGATTCTTCTCAATTAGCGGAGCCCGTCAAGCTGAGCGCCCACAAATATTGCTGGGCTTGCTTCTGTTGGCATTCTCACACATACTCTCGTGCTTTTTTGCTTTGAACATGAGGGTTGACCATTATTTCTTTGCTTTGCGTGCAAGATAGCGCTCACGGGCTGCCTGAATTTTGCTGTCCACATTATCAGAAGGCGCTGTGCTACCACTAGCCTCTTTCTCAGTCAATTGCTCTTGTTTATCCTCTGGTGTTTCTTTCTCATTTAAAGCACCAAAACCACCACTGCAACAAAATACAAATGTATAAGTAACTCGGCCACAATATAGGATTGCATCTGCTCTATAATTTATTTACCTGAGCTTGTTGACGTCCATTTTCTCTATTTTCCTTAGAATGGGCATCACCCATGACATCTCAACTGCACAAACATTTCTCATGAATGGACGAGAGGAATTTATGAGTTCGTGGTAGACGACATAATCAGGTAGTTGCCCGTCTTCGTCAGTTTCTAGAACTGAAGATGGGTGTACCTGCAATAATGTGTGAAAGGCATTAACAAGTATGTCTCAATACTCCTAGTGGACGTTGAGAAGACATTTCCTTCCTAGAATAAGTTCCAGTTTATATGATGCAAAGAACTCTCCGGTGCGAGTAATAGGTTTAAGTGATGTCTTATTCAAGAAAGCAAACCTTAAATTCAGGCTATAGAAGAAACAGAATGGTAGTATTAACAGAAATCTAACAAAGCATGAATAGCTTATCACATAAAAACTCTCAGTACATGGGGCTAACCTTTTTTACTAGCATCAGTAGCAAGAAAACAGTAATATAACCAGTGACAATAATGCCACGGCTCGAAACAAAAAGTTCACTTATAAATTTATAACAAACATCTGATTAATTACTTGTTTCTGATAAAACCAATGTCAGAGAGCTAGACCACGACCTGTCCGTGACAACATGCATTTGCTATTAAATCTCTCACTTTAGTTATAATCCAAGAGGTTAAGGAAAACACATATATCTAGGCTTAGAGCCTCTCATATTGCAAGTAGAACCAGAAGAATAGAGACTGCTGAAGTCAACCAATGTGGAATATAGGTGTCCATGATATCTGCCAGCAAAATTATTTTGTAAATCACAGAACACCTGCTGTCGTTTTGAATAGAGATTTTATGGCATCAGTAGTGATCATAAGATTTTCTGAATCATTCCTAGAGTTTATTATCCATCAGTAAATATTTTTAACTAGGTAAGTTAAGGGCCCTAAACACTTAAATAAGCATATCAAATGGTGCATGAGCAAGCCAATTACTTCTTCTAATCTATACAAATGAATATCAGCAGGTTGGACTCCATTATCCTTTATTGCACTATCACCTTAAATCTGAAACAGCGTCCTGCTGTCATTTCATCGATCAATATGACAGCATGCAATAGTCGCAAAAGTCTAAGAGGAACATTCTGAGACACTATTGATGGAAGTAGTCTTACAGTAACTTTCAGGATTAGACTAGTTGGGAGTCAAAGCTAGGATATATGGCCTTCAAATTAAGTTTTGAACCAATTTAGACCATTGTTGGAGTCAAATATTTCTAGCTTTATGTCGAAACATGAGTTAAACAGGCACTGTTTGCTAACACACAAACTTCATAGGATAGGCATACAGGAGAAAAAAATAGTAGTATACTAGAGGTCCAAGAGGTCAGCGAGATTACTTGAAGAGGGAGAGGTAATAAACAAATGAAGCAGGTATACAATTGAAAATAGTTGATTCTTCAAAAATTAACCTAAAAGGAAACTATATGATATTATACAGTAACAGTAGAATATATCAAACTAAAAGTCCTTCCAGTCATCGATAATTAGTATTTGGGTTCCTAATTGATCAATTAAGTATTACCTTTATTGTAGCAACCCCATTATAAAACACCACAGCCATACTAAACAGTAGCCAAAAAAAACTTTACAAAAATATTATCTGTATTCAGAGGCTCAGCATTCCGCATCAGTTGTTAATGAATTTACTTAAAATGTTTGAATCCTAAGCTTATGTACGTATGTACATGCACGCACGCAGATAAGCACGCACACGCACGGGCACACACATACATACACATACATACATAAATATATACATATGTATATACATAACATGCATGCCCTCGCGCGCGCACACATATTTATAGGGATATTAATCTATACAGTTACTCGTGTATTGAGAAATAAATAAGAAATACCTGGATAAGTTGCGACCGATAACCAAGCGTCCGATAGCCATTATGATGCAGCATTCGCTCGGCTAGCTGATTCCCATAACCCTTGCATAAAGCTCTCCTCAACTTCTGGTAATCATGATCGCTTTTCTTATGTCTCAAACCTGATTTTACATCCACTGGTCCTGGCTTGAAGAAAACAAGATAATACCATTAAAAAAAGTTAGATAGGCTAAAACAATTAAAAACACTGTCACAAAGCTTGACTTTGCAACTTCACATCCACTCATTAAACAATTGCCTGTTGTATACATGAAAAAAAATGCTTGTCATGTTAGCAATCAAGAGATGAATTATATGAGTATGTCAAACTAGTGCATGTTGACAGTTAATACAAGGAAATTATCCATTAATGGAATTACTTCATTCTTGTAGCTTTCGGCTACAACGCTACCCACTGTTTTAAAAAGCCTCCGCCTAGTCTGCCTAGGCGTACGCCTATGCCTAGGCGGTACCTTAGCCGTCTAACTAGCACCTAACGCCTAGGCGGTACCTAGACTGTCCACTTAGGTTTTGGGAGTGTTTAGGGGAGCACTATCTGCTTACGTGAACTGCACCCTTTAAGCCTTGATCGTGATTTTCTGTGTTGCAGTCTCCACGTCCTCCAACCTCTTTCAAACTCGTTTAGCCTGTAAATATGAATACCTCCACTACCTCCTCTGACCTTTAGCAAAACTTCCTCGATGACTACTTAAATGAAGAAAAAATCCACCTAGACACCAGTCCGGCACCTAAGCTTTCTATATTAACATTTACTATCCATTATTATAATTAAAAAATAAAATAAATCTCCTAGGCTCTAGGTGACGGGTCCAACACCTAGGCCTCCTAGCGCATCCAATAATCTAGTTAGTTATTATTTTGGTTATTTAGCATTTAAGTATGCATGATTTATTGTGGATCTAGGATTACTATCTTTTTTTTTTACAAATTTATATGAATTTAATATATATTTTTATCAATTATTATAATTAAATAATTTTAAAAAATAGCCAAACGCGTAGGCGTCGCCTAGGCGTATGCTTAAATGTCTAGGTGCTGGCTTAAACACCTAGTCCGCCTAGCGCTTTCTGTAACATTAGCAATACCTGCTTCTCAGCTATTAAAGCATACATCAAAAATTAGGACAATCATCTTCAGTGAAAGCTCAGGTCTTTGCAATTATGCAAAACTAAATTAAAAAAGGCACATAGCCGACATGCCGCACAAATGAATAAAATTGAAAGCATAAAAACATAGTAAATAATAGGAAGTAGAACTATTTGGTGCTTTGACAATAGCTAATTTGAGATTCATGAATTGTCCTGACTGAAAAGCTAACCTACCAGGCTATGGTGCAAATCGACATGGAGAGAGGGGGATGCACATGCATCACAGAATTTGGATTGAAGATGATAAGGATCGAGGAACTTAACTTGGAGATACAAAAATGCGTAATTAAGTTTGATAGGTCTATCAGCTCGTGTGCATCCACTGATATCGAGGTAATTCTAGGTGGCTGCCCTATTTGTAACAGGGATAACATCACATGAACTAGATGAAAATTTGAAACCAGATATAGGTCCATCTCAACAACCAGCACTAATAAACATTTACCATCTCGCATATTTTTAAAGAAAAGTTCTCAAGCAATTATGACAGTTCTTAGAGCACAGCAATGAAAATATAGAGAAGAAGATAATAAGTTTTAGAGCACATCAATAATTAAGCTTACATGATAGAGCTTCCTTAAGACTATGGTGTGTCTGCTACTTATAATGTCAGTGATCTATCTCCCTATTATGAAGAAGCAAAAGGCCTAGAATCATGGACAAATGTTAGGTTTTTTTTGGAGGGATGGGTTGTTTAAGATAATTCAAACTTTGTAGCTGCAGGAGATCAATTTGCAGGTTGGCACCCCCGAGTGGGACAAGGCCTCCTTTTCTTTCGAGAAGCGATAAATATTTTCTTGGCTTGCTGCTTCTCGACCTTTACAGCCGGTTTGATTACCTCGTTTAGGGTCCAATATGGTTGCAACTAAACAGCATTCTCAATGTCAGACCATAGGCCATCAAGGTACTATGCTACTATTTGCTCTTAAGGTTCCTTGATGATGCAAGTCATGAGGAGTTGTTCAAGAAAAACTCGAGTGGAAGAAGAAGCAGAATTTAAGAGTTCTCCTCTTTTTTTGAAATCACTCCACCAGGAGTATATCCATGAAATATTTCTTGGGCGGCAAACACTAAGCATCTATTTATCTAAAAATAATAATAATGTTATAAAACAATAGTAGCTAATAGGAATGGACTCGGTAGTCGGTACACTTTATCAGTTTAATATTACAAAACAATCATTTCCAATTTCGTTTGTGGAAACTTATATTGTTGTGGTTGACAAGGGCCTTTATGAAAACAGGCTCTTCAAATATTCGATTGAAGCCCTGAGTCGCGCACTACGTTGCTTTGCTTTGCACTAGGTTGTAATTTATCAAGATTGTTTAAGTTCAAAGTAGTAGATCGTTGCTCCATTGGTGACTTTCTCTTAAAATATTTATCCATGACTAGAAAAGATTAAGCAAAATAATCAAAATCAAACTATTATTCAACTTGTCAACAAATTTTTTTGCTTATATTTAGTTACTAATCTTACAAATCCCACATTTTCCTTTCTATGATATCTAATTTCTATATGATCACTCAAGTTCTCAAAGTAAAGAACAATCCATTAGTCATATGTTACACTTCATTATTGTCGTAGCTTTACTTGGGCCAATTAAACAAAGTAAAGAACATGAGTTTGGATTTTAGTATTATTTTTGGGTATCTATTATTGTAGTTTTATTGCGGTCAATATGACTTTATTGTTGAAAATTTAAATAGGTTTGAACTTCTAACGGGCTATTTCAAATTGTCGCTCATTTCTTTAGTGTTTTAGATAAGTTGGGCTTGGGTGCAATTTTCAAAATATATGGGGGCAAATTGTAAGCCAAACTATAGTTTATATGATAAATTGAAAATTTTTAGGGTGCAACTGCACCTCAGGGGTCGTATATAAATCTGCCCCTGGGTGGATCTACCTTAACCAAAGTGGTGTCACCTAATAACCAATCCCAACTCACTAATCTAATAACCAATCTTTAGGTGACCCCTCTAATAAAACGTCATCCAATATCATACCCAACCCACCAAACAAACTGCCCTCCACTCAATTAAGAATGAATTCCTTCAATATTGGTCTTTTAGTCTTTCAAATTTAAGCCCTCAAATCATTGAAACTGCTATTGGATTCATTAAATCTTTGAGTTCTTTTAAAACTAGTCCTTCAAATAATTGAAAATGCTATTAGATCCCACAATTCTTTAAGTTATTTTAGAATTAGTCCCTCCAATCAAAAGTAGAAGTAGCAACTAAAGGGATAAATTTGAAACTTGTAAGAATTTAGGAACCTAATAGCACTTTCAAGCACTTTCAATGATCTAGGGAACTAATTCTCTCTAATTGCCACATACATGTTTGATTTAAGAGACTAATTTCAAAATGACTTAAGAAT